>JAQFZW010000610.1:0-50173 GCA_034687055.1 Heteromurus nitidus | reverse complement strand
AAGGGCTCGGATTATCCTTTTTTGTACCCTTTTGGATTTGGTCGAAATTGGGGACTGTCTAAGATGGTGCCTTTACCGGATAACTGATAAAAGTATATCCTTATCTTTTCGTGTCCAATATTATCAAAATAAAAATCTGTTCCAAAATCTAAAATCTTTTTCTCTTTTGCTTTTCAAGATTTACTAACGATCCATTTCCAAGTATCTTTTTGGAAGAGGAATGAAGTGTCCACCTTCTTTGATGAAATTTGGAAACGATAACGGGGGGATGGAGTTATATCCAAATCTGAGAATGTTTTCGAGAAGGATAAATGAAGGAAAGCCCGTCACCACCTACTTTCTAACGGTTTGCTGCGTCAAGATTCAGAGGAAAAACCAGTGGGAGCTTGGAGTACTTGAGAAATATTATTGCTGCGAAGTATTCATATATTAGCATTTCCCAGCATCAGAACACCTCTCTCTCTCTCTCTCTCCTTCGTCCAATTCTCATCTGCACTGCGGGAGTGAAAGCGATATTCTCCTTAAGATATTTTCCATCCAAAACACCATGCACAAACTTTCTTCTCCAGGATAAGGATATGTGCGGAGGGAAGGCAGAAGACTTTAAGCTTTTAAAGTACCACGGGTATACCATTATTGCCTTTTGTAACTTTTTTATGTATGCGTCTTCCTCTCCGTGAAGATTATGCATGCGACATCAAAGTGTTTCTTATTACCTCTCCTTCTGTCCACAAACAAAGACATTCCTACACTCGTAATACTTGATGACGATCTTTCATAAATAAATAAGAAATTGGAAGAGAGAGAGAGAGTCAAAAAATTCCAACTCCAAAACTCCAACTCATTCACATATATCACATTTGTACGAAGGTTATCTCACAGAGGCTATTTTTAGCTAGAGATCATTAACGGAATATTCCTTTTTATGGGCACTCACTTGGAGATCTTGAAAAAACTGTGAGGGAGGAGAGAAAGAAAGCACACAGTGTTTATTACTTATACACTATTTTACATAACATAACACCTACTCCGTGTATCATTACACTGTACCTTTCTCTTATCATTAACTTTGAGTTGAATGAAAGGGACTTGGAGTTGGAGCTTTGTGTTGGCTGGGTTGACGTCATCTTTCAAATACATAAAAAATATTATGCTTCTCTGGAAAGAAAGTACAAGTACATCATCAAGTATGTTGGTGGATTGAATGATCTCATAAAATTGATACATATATTTCTGCACATAAATACCTAATATTATTTAAACCAACTGAAGCAAAATATCCCTTTCTCTCATTTATTCCCAAGAATTATCATCTTTATTACCGTTACCTTAAATATGAAGTCTCCTCAAATGATTTCAAAATATTATGATTGGCTGACGTCGGGGAAAACTCGGTAAAGTGAAAGCATGTATGCGAGGTTGTGCTTTCTCCTGCTGGGTGTTATTTCCTTTGTTTTTGTTTATGACTTACTTAGTCCCTTTGAATGTTGGGGAAAGTTTAGTTTTTGAGATCGTCAACAATTTTTGCTAAAGCTTCTCTTCTTCTGTCTGACGACTCGAGTCACTTTGAACAAGTGCGTGATTTATGGCGTTTCCTTCTAATAGCTTCTTACTACCACACACCAATATTATATATATGCCGCCGCCGGGAGAGGGAATTGGATGTGGGTGGATCTTGTTATCACACTTTATATTATCCTTTATTATCTCAACTACTTCTCGCGTTACCTTTACTTTTTACACCGAAGGAAATAAAAGTCTGGAGTCCAGAGGAACAATGTCTGCAATCTCATATTACCTTATTCCTCTCAATGTGACACAATAACGTATAAAATTCTCCTCGACTCGTAAGACTCCAAGTAAGTATTTTCTTGTTATGAGTCACCTCCTTTTTTAACTGGAAAAATTGACTTTGGCGTATGTGCTCGCTCCTCGTGCCACCATTTTGAAATAAGATGAGTAGGACGATATGACGAGAGAGAGAGAAAAAAAATTCTACTGCCGCCCTGACCATGATCATCATGATGGTGATGAGAGGAAAGCTGTAAAAACACCCGGGGGACTTTTTGCTCCCCCTCTCGTAACGAAAGATTTTTTTTCTTTCTGTTCGTGAAAAAAACTCGTAATTCCCGTCACTCATCCATTCTCACACTTTTCCACATTCGGCTACCTAACTTTAAAGAGAGAGAGAGAGAGAGAGAGAGAGAGAGAGAGAGAGAGTTTCTCACTTTCGCGAATACTTTCTTCGAACATTCGTAGATTTTGGTTGACGTGATGTGTCTCATAATATTCCAAAGGGATATGTGGAGTGGAAGCCCTTTTTGCTCTGAAAATGGGAGGAAACATGTTCAGTTTTGATATACACACGTACGACGTGTGGTCCCTTTCTAAAAATAGAAACGGGCTTCAAAGGGACGAAGCTTTCTCCGTTCCACTTTCACCAATGATCCGAACGATTTATACACACAATTCTTCCTTTGTTTCCCAATAGCTTGAATCAAAATACGCCCTTTACTTTTGTGGTTTATGTTTTCTACTGAAACAAGTGACTTTTGTACGATATACCACTCATCATCATAACTATTTACGAATTCTGGTCTGTTACCAGAAAAAAAGTCTCGACTTGCGATGGCATGACATAACGTTGGGAAAATACAAGAAATACAGCTTTCACACTTTTTGTGTCACATCTTCTCAAGTTTGATCTTTGCCAGGGGAAGCAGTTTTGGAGAAAATGTGCTGATGTAAGGAAGACAGTGATACAGAGAGAAAGCGGGTCTTGTAACGAAAAAAAGGGAAGCCAAAGACGCCAAAGCGAGAAAGTCAAGTCACCTAATTTGCAGAGGGCCTTTCGTACACACTCTTTTCCTTCACAATGAATTTTTATAGATGTTGCTTGTGTAGGTGGACAGTTTCAGGTTTCACACGTTATTGTTGCCATTTCCGCACAGGAAAGGAGGTTGAACAAAAAAATGATAATGTCTCAAGAGGACAACAGTTTCCACGCTGTTGATTGGTGTTTGTGGTGGAGAGGAGACAGAAAAAATGCTCAACCTGCCACTTGCCATTTTTTCATAAAGGCTGACACATGAAAAAAGACATTAATTAATTACACGTTGAGCTCGTTTGAAGGAACACAAGGGAAGAAAATGAATTAACGAGGAATGGGACCTAGGACAAGTTCTCCCTTAGTTTTACTTTGTATTCAAAGTGAACTCTTGAATGGCTTCTTCTGGAGACGGAAACTATATATGCCCATAGCAAACAAGATATTTTTGTTGAATGCTGCAACTGGTGACACCTTCAGATTATAAATGATTTGGTTGTGAACATTATTTCAAATTCGTGGAATAGAAAAATATGTAAAACAGCCTAGGAAAAGCGGAAAAGTTTGGGTGAAAGGTTACAATTTGGAATCCGATCCTAGAGCTGCATTACACAAACATTATTTTACATTGGAAACTCCATATACGATTGTGTATAACGTGTGCAAGGAAATGCTTTGGGAGAATGTAGATGTGAAACCTTTCTAGATTGCGCTCTGGCCTACAGGGAACTTTTTCTCATTGAAAAGGGAAATGTTCCAGGAATCCGGAATCCTAGTACATCCTGATACAATTTTCACTTCCACCTCTTTCTCTCATGAACAAAAGACTTGTTCCTGGTCTAAATTCATTTTCGAGGAGAATAACGTGCTAGCATTATGACAACTCTATTACTGTCACAATTTTTTATTGTGTAGTACTCTCCTGTTTATAGAGGAAAAGGGAAACCGCAGAAGCATTACCACAAAAATGTTAGACACACGCAAACAAAATAAAGTGGTCCAAGTTAAGGTGAAAGCTGTGAAAGGAGAATAACATGGAAGAAAGTAAGGAGGTGGTGAAATTGGCAAGATGAAACTACCTCCTCACTTTGTTCCACCTACATGAAGCCTTTTCGCGGAAGGTGAATCGGGAGTCGAGAGATATTGATACTTTATCTAACAAGTGAAAGGTTGAATTGGCGTGGGGCCACTTTGTTTCTGTTCGAGCGAAAGGAATAGAGAAGGAGAAGAAGTGTGTATGTGTGTGCCTTCATGACTCCTTCTTGGAAGTTAAAAAAGGATGAAAAGAAGAGCATATACCCTTCCGTTTTTTCCTTTGTTTGCGAAACACAGATCAAGTGAAAGGGGCAACAACTTTCTCTCCGCAATTTCATGGAGGAAGGAGGATAAGATCTGTCGCTTTGACACAATGGGGTTTTGGTGAAGAGGTTGCATAATATAAAATACACCGACTGAAAACGTAGGTTTAAAATCTAGTCTTTCGGAGAAATCCTTGATATTTTGGTTCTGTGTGAAGAAGTAAAGTGGGCCGAGTATAAAAAGTGTACAGGATAGGTATACAATGTGTATATATGATTTTCAAGCACCCTCAGACAGGAGGTGACAGTTGAACAAAACGCTTCTTCGAATCATAAATATTTTTTTGGGGTTAGACTCCTTGATGACGTTTGCCAGAAACGCTCCCACAATAACGAACGTCACTAACTCAGCCACAAGTCACAAGGTGAAAGTCACAAAGCCTATATAAATATGTGAAGGCATGTGGGTACTTCTTTTTATGAATGGAGCAGGCATATGAAAGGGAGCAGCAACTAGATTTCATTGAGAAAATGTTGAAAGGATACACAGTTCCGTTCTTTATTTGAAATCTAATTTTCACCATGAATGAGACACAAGAACATGGATATATTTTTTTTTGTTAAATCTTATTGTTCCATTTCATTTCTGACTCTACACGTTTCAGTACACAATATCGAATGCAATGGAAATACATAGAGTAACACATGTTTTAGTGGTTAATTTGTATATAAGTTATATTTGCTTCGGAAGTCAAAGAATCTCGCATGCAGTATACACATGAGAATTACACATAATTCGATAGTTTTCCAAAAAGACAGCGCCATATATATAATATGTTACTTACTACATAAATGTAATATAATACGTCGCATTCACAGAATGCATTGACAAAATTGAAAGAGAAATACATAGAGAATATATTTTTTAGTACGTAAGTCTGCTAGGCGTTAGTAGCACGATTAGTGGTTAATTTAATGTTATGATTAAATCACATTTCATCTCTCTGTACATATATGTGTAATAATATGGCTAATAAACTGATTTTAAATCCTTCGCTGAAGGCTATGAGGGTATACTGATTTGATAGAAACAAGGGATTACATTAAAGTTTGGTTCCAAATACTATATACACACGTCGAGAACGAACAACCAGCGAATAATATATTTCGGAGAGAAGTGAAGTAAATGACAAGCATCATTAGAGTCTACGTCACACTACAAGGTTTTAATCCCCTTTCCATAAAAATCAGTACATTTTATATTATATATTAATTGGTTAGTTTTTTGTACATGCTCAACCTAATCGCGATACATGTTTATACTTTATTGTACTAAATTCACAAAAATAAGACAGACGGTATGCCATATATTATATACCTTGTTAAAAATAATAGATTGTTTGGAAACAAAGAGAATACTATGGAAGAAGTAACACACTCTTGTTGTGAACATATTTTTAAACTAGTAATGATTCAGAAGGAAACTTCCTACCGTTTTATATTTATTTGTATTATGGTGTTTTTTAGAGTGAGAAGATTAGTCGCTCCGCGGCGTTCTCCATGAAAGCTGTCACGTCTCAAGTAGCATTTCGTTTATTTGAAAAGTTGCTCTTTACATGTCCGTGCTGGAGTGTGGCCTTGAGCGCTGACGTCTTCTTGCTAGCTCCGACTGGACAACCGGACCCAGTGGTGGTGCTTTCGGACTTTGTGATATTGCAGTGTACGTTGCTTGGATGGCACTCTATCAAAAATGAAAATGACATAATTTACTTTAGCATGTGGCAACTTGTGACTCTCTCTCAAGTGCTTATGGAGTAAATGAGAGCGACCGAGTACAGTTCACTCCTCCTCCCTCCGTCATTAATTAATTCTGAAAGAACAACGTGCAAGGTAATTTACTGCTTCCTCGCTGCCACAACCAATTAACTCGTGACTGCCATTTTCCAACTACGCACACAACTTGTGTGTATTGACAACAAACATGATTCGTCTCCACTCAGGAAGACAATATATATCGTTTCGAAAAGAAGTAGTAAACAACAATAATCCATTTTCTGGGATGGGACTCCTCTGGTCACTACTGACGTCATCGACGTGCTGCCAAAGAACGCGATAAAAACACTGCAAACTTCTCACATGAAAACTGATACATGGACATGAAAATGATGTGAAGTATATGGCAGTAGTATGATTACAGAAACAATTATCTGTTCGATGCACAGGGCGAGCCCGAAATGATTCCGATGAAAACCTTTCATTCCTCCCTTTCATGCTCTGAATACAAAATTTTTCATTCCTGTCATTCGTCCCATTGCCTATAGGTACATAGGTATATGTATGTAATGATAATATACCCGAATACCCGTCTCGTCCTCTGAAGTAAAGGCCTTCATCATCGGACTGTTGGGTTATATTTACCAGTGAAAATATTAAAAGCCGACTATAAAAGCTGGAAAAAGTGCTGTGAACGTGGTCATCATATATTTACGACGCTGTTCACAACGGCATTCATAAAATTTAGAAGTGGACAGTTGACTGCGACGCAGACATGCGTTCTAAAAATAGCACATGCTTCGTCATTTTCTCCTTTCACTGAAACAAAGCCGGCACACCATCGGAATACGAAATCAAGGCCCGAGGGAGAAATACTTTTCTGACTTCTGCTTTAGCTCCATTGATCAGGGATGAAAGTTGCGTCAACACATTCATAATAGAAACCCACCTTTATGATACCTACCCCTATCGAACATATAATCCAATGCCTGATGTGTTCTTGACAAAGTTTGCCTAAACTCTTTGTAAAAAATGCACACTGACAAAAAAGCTTAATCCTCAATACTGGCCAGGCACTACTCACTCTTCTAAAAATAGCACGCGAATTACGGATGGTTCATTAGTGTACCTTGAGGGTGGGTGGAAAGTCAATGTGGATGGAATGGGATGGAAGTGTGTCTCTATTTTGAATCCACGAGTGATTAACTACTTGTTGGGCAGTCGGTCTTCTCCTGGGATCAACATCCAGCATTTTCGTAACCAGTGCTTTGGCAGAGTCGGAAATATATGACCAACTGCCGGAGGTGACATCTATTTCCCCAGTCCCGATTCTGGTTAGGATCGTTGCTGGCGTGTCGTTGGCACCAGTTGCAAATGGCGTTTTCCTTCAAACGAAAGGAAAATCCAGTATTTTTACACAATTCGCTTTCGAATTACAAAATAGTATTTTAAAAAAGTATGCCAATATAGCCTACCCCGACACGAGGGTGTACATGAGAACACCGAGGGACCAGATATCACAGGCAGCATCGTATCCTTGCTTTTTAAGTACTTCGGGAGCGACGAATGTTGCTGTGTAGCATGGCGTCATTAACAACCCATTCTCAGCCCTTAACTGTTTCGCAAAGCCAAAATCACATAGTCTTAGGGTCTCTGGTTTTTGGGACTGATCCGCGTATACAATGTTGGAAGGTTGAAGGTCTCGGTGAACCACCTGAAAATTTCCCAAATTCATTATTTTAATAAGGATTTTTTTGATAAGTTAGTCAACATAAGTCTAATTTTCGTAAAAATTTACCCCATTCCTGTGAAGATATGAGGCGGTTTCCATCAGTACACACATCACATCAGCCGCCTCCCGCTCTGAGAATCGCTTCTGAGCTAACAATTTATCCAAAAGTTCACCTCCTCGCAGCAACTCAGTGACCAGATAAACATTCGTACCGTCTTCATAGACCTGGTTTTAGAAAAACAATTATTATACTCGTATCAATCGAATGAAATTCACAATTCAGATAATTTCTGGTAAAATCCGGTAATTCAGCATAAGAAACGTACGTTGTATAGTGTGACAATGTGCGCATGTTGACTGTGTCGTAGGAGAATGTCGACTTCATCATGCCACTCCCTCTTTCCTTTTGCAATTACCTGAAAACCAATATTAATTCAATGAATAATAATCCGACATATGGGAATTCAAAATAATGTAGAATCTTTAAACAATACTTACCTTAACTGCATGCTCTACTTTGGAAATTTTATGAACACACCGAAGACACGAGGCGTATGCCCCTTTCGCTATCTCCTCCTTAATATCGTAGTCATCTAAAATATTACTTGTACGTATCACCTATAAAAATGCACAATCAATATAATACATACGTTAAACGTTAATTACATTCGTATTGACTTTTACGCAGATTCTAAATGCGATACCAACATATCAGCTCACCGAACGGAATATATCTGGCTTAGGTTTATTATCTGAAACTGGAACCGTGGAAGCGGTTATATTTGAAGCACCAGATGAAACATTTGGAGTTCCAGTGTTGGTCGACGTCGCATTCATATTGTCATCCAGTAAACATGAGGCAATAAAACTGAAGCCTCGGAAAAGTTCGTGCGCATTGGCGCTTGGAGGGACCCCCGGCGAATCTGCAAAATCAGAGTTTAAAATTACACCAAAAATGATAACTTTAACCTTCTCTCTATAGTGGTTTTTGTAAAAGCAGAATTCTAATTTTGTGTGAGCCAAGCTATGTTACGTCACACGAGAACACAATTAAGCTGTGAAAAACCGAATGAACACAGTAAAACAGCTATTCTATACAAAGTTATTCCAAGTGGAATATTTGAGCAATTGCTAAACTATCCTACAAAACTTCACCGTGACTGGTAAAACAGTCAAGACTGTGTCATGCAAACTTAACTGCAAGTAAGTTACATGTCTTGTTCAAAATAGGGCAAAACTCATTAATTCTTGAGTAGTATTTGTTAAACATGCAGCTAGGGTGTCTTGATTTCAAAAATACTTTAAAATCGAGGAGAGCTCTGGAGCATGCATTTTTTTTGTAATTTTGGCTACGGAATCAAAGTGTAGACTTTGTTATGTTAGGTTACATAATACGTTAGTGCCTAACTGATCCAAACACTACAGTGACATACAAAAAACGAAGAAGGATAATTACAAATTGTAAAGTGTTTGAAGACACAACTGGCAAAATTCTACTTGTTTAGGTGCATAGAGAGCACTCCCACTAATCTCTAAGTTATGTCATTTATCTAAACAGGTTACAGACTATCATTTTATAAACATAAAAGAATTTTTAGTGAGTAATTGTGAACAGCTAGTTAAACAAATTTTGATTTTGAATACCCTCGCATGTCAATCGTCCACTCTCTGCATTGAAAATCATACATTCATCGTTACGGTTTTATAAGGCACAAGGAAAATTAAGAATTGAGAAAAAGATCCAAAAAAAGAGAACGATATCATCATCGATGAGTATATAGATTATTCATAAGATCAGTTATATATGTATTTATTTTGCCCATTTCGTTGAAGGAAGAAGGGTTGATTGGTTGATATGAGCTGTGGACTTAACTTACGTACCAAAAAACGTACCTTTGGGTGTCCTGGAAGTAAACTCGGAATCAAAGTAGAAAGCATCATCTGCTCTTGACACGGCGGGCTTGAAAGGAGGAATGACTTGTTTCTTCCACAATGAGCCCCAATCGATTGTTTGAAAGAAACAGTGTTGCTTAATCTCTTCTACGCCGCCTAAAATACATCATTGCTTGATAAATACCTCAATTATCGACAGTAGGTGACATGAAATGTTCATATGTAAAATTGACTTACCAGCACCAAGTCTATTGGTAGGATTACGTTTGAACAAGGCTCGTAGAAGCGATTGCGCTTCTGCTGACAAGAACTGTGGCATTCCTAATTTTGCTTTTAGTATCTGGACCATAGTCTCCTTACGATTTGACCCTTGGAATGGCAATGAGCCCGTGAGCATCTCGTACTGTGAGAATAAATTGAAATATTTCGTTAATTACCGACAATACCACACAAAAGACCAATTCAAGAATTACAAAACGACAGCCTGGAGTAACTGAGAATGCTTACCATTAAGACTCCGAAAGACCACCAATCTGCAACGTAGCAATGTCCTTTTCTGTTGACTACTTCAGGTGCCATGTACTCCACTGTTCCACAGAAAGAATACGCCTTTTCGTCTTCAAGGGGCTGTTTACTCAGACCAAAATCTGTTAGCGATATGTGACCATCAGCATCAAGTAGGATACTGCAGCAAAAACAGCAAACATTTTAAAAACATTTCAAAATTGAAAGTCGAACAATTCAAAGCCTCAATTTGTTATGTGAACTACGTAGTTGGCGAACGCAGAGTAAATTTGACCACCACAACGTAAGATCGTAAGTATACCAAAAAGCTCACATACTTTTCAGGTTTTAGGTCTCGGTAAATTATGCCCAAACTGTGAAGATGGTCCAAGGCCAAAGCTAGCTCAGCTAGATAGAACTTGACATCCTCTTCGGTGAACATAATCTAATCAAAATCAGAGAGTGAAAATTATTAAATCTGCTCCAAAAATACTAATTTTATTATCATGATTTCATTATTTGTCATCGTACCTCTTTTGCTAATCTTGTGAAGAGATCGCCCCCACGAAGGAAGTCCAAAATCAGGTAGAGTTTCCCCTCAGTTTGGAAGGCATAGTGAAGGCTTACGATAAACGGATGCTGAACTTCGGTTAAGATGTTCCTCTCCATTTTCGTTCGAACTCTGTCCCGAACTGTAATTGGTAACAGGAAACGCAATTAATGGTAACTAATTTGCACATTGTGGAAAACGATGAGTTTAATACTAACCACATGAGCAAAACCACTAAAAATTCATGCACTTGAACCCGAGAGCGTGTTCTCATCAAAAACCCCCTGAATAACCATTTTTGGAAATACTTTCTTAGAAATCTTCGAAAAAAGTTCAAAAGATGTATACCTTTTAGCGTCGCCTTCCTCAAAACTTTCATCGCGTACAAAGTGCCTGAATCATTGCCGATGATTTTCCTTACCAGAAATACCTGTTCAGAGAGAAGATAAACAAAGAACCATCATAAATAAAGTGACAATTGGTCAGGCGTTAACGTAACTTGCGCAATTGGACGCTTTAATTTTGAAATTCTCAGACCGTGTGGCTGTTATACCCGTAATTCATTTATTTGACTTTTGACACCGTTCAGAAGGTCAAATTCGGCAAAATATTTATGCATATTGATATATCTCATCGTGACGAATTGAATGCCGACATGAAAATGAAAACAAAGTTTTTTAACTGGAGAAAGCTTAATTTTTATTACCTTTCCAAAAGAGCCCTGCCCGAGAACCTTAAGGAGTTCAAATTGGGATGGATCCGCTCTCTCATGCCCTTCACGGGTTACATCGTTCACTTCAATTTCAATTCCATTCATCGGCTCATCCTCCCCTTCTTCCGGTGTGACAGCGGGACTGGTTAGCTCAGATCCCTGCTCGTTCACAAGCAGTGCCGACTGACTGGATTCCGGTGATGGCTGTTGGATATTTGGCTGGAAGGAAAATAGTTATAAGGTAAACTGTGTTTAGTTTTAATTAAGCGAAAGGCAGAAGAGTAGCTAAAATATGGTGTATGGAAGCAACTATACACTATATCTAAGTTCACAAAGTTTACACACGCCACGCGTGAACTAACTTACGTCAACATGGTCATCCACCAGCATCTCCTCGACCTCCTAAAAAAGGTAAACAAAGTCATCGTGTGATGTAGGCCCATTCAATTTCAAATTTGCAAATTTATTAAAACCTGTGTACACGCTTACCAAGCTCGAGGGCGGAGGCCTTTTGGTGTCTCCCCATGGAACGCCGAGTTGATGAGCCAACGGCATTATCGTGTCGTTTTTATTACTTTCCCAATGAAAAGCAATGAAACTTTGGTTTGTAGATAAATTATCTGCAAACCGAAGTTTCGTTTTTTCTGAAATTCGCTATAGTTTGTAGGTGATTTTAGGCTGGAAAGTTACAAGTAAACAAACCCCTTTAACTCCACGTTCGCACACACTTGCACATAACTTGTGATTTTTGCTCCGGCTCCAAGTTTTGTGAATTGAATCCAGTTCCAGTGTACATGTTCGATGTTGGATGTGGTTGTGTTTTCTTTCTCAATTTAATGCTGTTCGTCTACAAGGAAAAGGTATAAAAAACACTCACTAATTTTGTAGATATAAAAAATGTTAAACCGGGTGAACTAGAATGACTGGAGTGCAAAAAAACCAATATTAAGTACCTGTCCGCCACATCATTCTACGCATTTTGGGACCAAAATATTTGAAATACGACTAACTTTGAAATCCCGCCAGCTGGAATTCGCAAGTTAAAACAGTTTGTAAAAAATAACTTTTGTTAACTTGACAGACAGACAGACAAGGGTGATTTTAAGAAGTACTTCCTTTAACTTGTGGAGAGGAGAAGATTTTTAAGTATGCAATATGCAGATGTGGATAATTTTTATGGGAATGCTTAGAGTAAAAGTAAACATTGAGAAAAGAGATACGAGGTTTGTGGGAAGGAGTATATTGGCACAATAAAAAAAACCTGTTCGCAAAATGTATATTCTGCGAGCAGACAGGGTGTATGTAAATTCATGTAGGTTCATGTATGTTCACGTATTTCATGCTCCTACTTTGGCTCACCCTGAACAGACAAGGAAGGAGGAAAGTGGAAGATATGAATTAGTTCCTAAAACTCCAGGAATGAAACCCAAATATAAACTTGTGCTGGGTATTTGGGCAATGGCAAGTCATGCATTGGAAAAATATTTTTGTTTTTGTCTGATATTTTAAGACAGGTGTAGACGGTGTAGTAGCAAGTCATTCTCAATCAGCAGTTTTTGTGTGGAATTACCAAAATTACTCCAAACTGTTTTAGTTTTGGTTTTGATGTCAATTTGTCAGTCACTTTTCATGATTGCCATCTAAAAACACTGAACACTGAAATCACTCGACACGTTGACACGTACGTAAGAAGTAAGAGCGCTTGGGTGACTGGTTGGGATCACTGAAGAACTTGAAACTGTGAGTTAATTTTTCCATTGAATGTTTACACTTTTTTTTACAACTTACACTCATCGTCATCAAGTTTTGACTGTTGATTTGACATTATTTTGATGTGATATATGAGCTGTTATAGACAGATGTTATAGGGTTTCTTAAAAATTAAAATCAAAGTTGAAAGTCTTCGCTGGGTTAATGTAAATATTAATTTTGCTGTTTAAAAAACTATATGTCAATGTTGTAGCAGTTGTCGTTGTCAGTCATCAGTGGCAGGACTATTTTGATGTTAACAAGTTAATTAGCTTCGCTTTAAAGCTTTTATATTGGGCATTGGAAATTGGTATTAGTAAATAGACATTATAGTGAGTTGTACTAAAGAGACATTAAGTTTGGGGTTTGAAGCTAATTTCGTCGATAACTATTTATATATCGTTTTGTTACACAGAATCCACAGTGTTAATATCGGATTCTTTTCTTAATCACTGACACTGATCATCAGTCATGGTGGCTACATTTGGTGAAGTGGTTTATGAGTCGTCACGTGCATTTGCTGACGATGAAGAGGAAGAACTTCAGTGTCAAGAAGGGTTAAGGTATTTCTTTTAAAAAATATATATAAGCACCTTATAAAATACATATAAATTCCACTTCCATTTTTGTGGTCTCTGGTCAGCATTTTTCCTGGTAGGAACTGATTAAGATTTTTTGTCTGATATTTTTGTTTTGGCTTTCATTAGTTTTGAGGTTGAGTACACTTCCGATGGTAGGAGCTTGCTCGAAAAAAGCAACCGTGACGCAAATCTCGTGTTTTGTGCATTTGTCGGGAAAGTGGCATTAGGTCAGTACAGCTTACATATATTTCATGGAATTTCTTCTTTACTGGAAGTATAATATGTTGGCCAAAAAAATTATGATGGAAATTATTCGTCTCGATTGTTGTTATTAGGATTTGGCGATGGTTTTCTGAACAAAGAGAGCGGTTTCGATAAGCTCGCTGATGTATATATGACTGGCCAAGGGGAGAATGTGGTCGATGTGTACTTAACTCGCCCAAAGAAGAAACCAGTGGCTAGATTGTATTATGGGGCAAAGGACAAACACTTTCCTGTCATTTTTGCGCAGTTTAATACGCACGGAGTTCCAAGATTCTTAGCTAACGAAGTTGTTGAAAAGGTTACTTGAGCTAATCCATTTTTCCAAAAGTCAAAAGTATATTTGAATATATTTCGAAGGACTGTGACAAATAATTCTGTTTGGATGATAGGTGTCGGAATATATAGATGTCTGTGGCCATGTGCTAGTTTTCCACTCTGACTCCTTAGCATATTTCCAGAGCGATGATAACTGCGACCGGAGAGTATTTTATGTTGCCAGCTCAAAGTACTCTCGTGAGGAAATTCCAAAGTCGGTTGCAGCATTGCCTCCGCCCAATGTTGTAGGAGGAGTTAGCGCAGCAGTATTAGTGCATAGTGAAATGCATGAGCTGCCGGCGTTGTTGCTGGCAAGTTATGGTGAAAATGAACTTGTCGATTCCATTTCACTTCAACCCTTCTCTAATGTGATTAAGCAAAAGGTGCCTGTTGTTGACTCCACAAAGTTTAATTTGTCCCAGGTCTTTTCACAATTGGAGTTAAGTATTTCTCAGTCCGTGAAATCGAATACTAGCCCTGTGGCAATAAGCAATTTGTATATTTAATTTGTGTAATATACCATCACAATCAATGTCTTTCACACTTTTATTGGGTTTAGGATTACACATTTGTTTTTCTTCACAAGTGAATAAAATTGAATAGTTTCACATTGTACATCCATATTTATCCATCCCTTAAATATTTCAGTTTACTAATCGTAAGCTGTTCACCCATAAGGTACATCATATGCACTTACAGATTCATGTATTTCGTCATATTTCATATAAATGGCAAGGTCTCGTCGTAGAATTAATTGTGTGCGGGTAGAATAAGTAGAATGCATAACATAATTAGCTTCCCGGGCATATTTCCGGTAGAGGGCCGAAATTGTATGAAAGATGACGATAATGCTTTGGTTTGATGGTTTTGGTATGTAGTAAAACTGTGTAATTTCTTTGTAGCAACATTCTGATGGGCGACACTTCACGTGTTGTAAGAGTAGTGAAATGGGCCGCCATAAGGATTGGAATGCAAGTGTCTATAACGCTGAGGATATTGGTATGGGTGCTGATTGTTTAGTCCATAAATTTCAGAAGATGATGTGGATGCATAATATTGTGTTTGTACGCATTCTATATGATATGACAGTTAAAACTAACAGCACGGTTAGGGGTGAATGTGGACAACTTTCGCGGAAGCTGTCCCGAAACAGAATTGTTCTCATTCTCGTATACGATTTGTGACAAATGTCCTCATTGCTCTTCGGAGGCACTAACCAAAAAATAACGAGTTTAACATGTGAGATTTGAAACGTTGATTTTTCTGAACATTCGCACCCAACTCGGCAACCAGTTTTATTCAAAACTGGTATCCCGAATTGTGGAGGTTAGATACTCTCATTGTTAGTTAGTAACACACTAATACTGCATCTGCATGGTTTCAGTTTGGGGCATGAATTCCAGTGTGGCTCTGTGTTGCAATTCTTAATGTACTTCGAATCCGAACGACGTGTGAAAGTAAGGCACACGTACACATTTCATTACTAAAACACACGACGCTGAACCTAATCGCATTATGAGCTTCCTTCGCTCGTTTTTTTCATGCTTTTTTCGCGTTGCGATCTACGTTTTGTGAATAAATATTAACATCGTCTGTGCTTTGCTCATGTAATGACTAACTGGAGAGTTGAAAAATTACTCGACTTAATCGAGGCGTGCATTTGTGTTAATGAAAGCCATCCTTCGTTCGGGCTGGACACTTGTTGGACTTCTTGCATGAATAATGTTAAACCGTAAAAAATTGCACTCATTTTACATACAAACATATACTGTTCGTTCATCCGTAATTTCTTCATGGTAAAACATCTAGTTGAATGGAGCCAATTTGAGTCCTGTTTATTTACTTTAATACGTGTAGTTTGTAGTTGATGTTCGATGTATGTAGTTTAATGTAGTATATTCGCTTCGCTTTGTCTCTGTACAAATTAACAATTACCACATTTACCACGTCAGTAATCGACAAAATAATATGCATGAATATCTTAATCATTCATTATAATCTCGTCATTCCCATGCATGCAACAAGTGTGTAAGCGTGTTTCCCTTCAATTCCCTTTTAGCTACATTACGCATTAGACAGGCAGGACCCTGGTGAGAAAGGACATGAATTGGGCCGGAAAGGAATGCTCAGATTAGAAATCGCCCATAAGTCTGGAAGACATTTGAGCATGAGACGGGGCTAAATAAGATTCAGATGGCCAGTACCTCCCTTCCTCGCTCTTCGATTCCAGTCGAATTCAACACCAATCCTGGACATGGTCAGTCAGTCAAATTTTCGCCTTTTTCGGCTCATCGTTTGGCATGCGCAACTGGATCTGATTATGGGCTTTCAGGTATTGTGCAAGTATATATTTGAAAGAATTTCTAACGTCATTCTAAGTTCTAGCAAACTAATGAATTTATTGCACAGGTGCCGGATACCTTTTCATTATTGAAAGAAATGAAGCGACGGGGCAGTTAGCACCAATTCTCCGAATAGACTACAGAGACAATTTTCTGGATGTCTGCTGGTCAGAGACTGATCCAAATATATTCGCTGCTGGCTCAGGAGATGGCTACATTCAAGTGTGGAATTTGGGAAACAAATTCCCTAAGGTACGACCTTCTATTATGCTGTTTGGCTTTACGTAGTTCGCACTAAAGTAGGAATAGGGCTCAGATTATAAATGCTTGGGATGTTATTTTCTCCAGGTTCCGATTCAAGAATTTAAAGGACATCGACGGGAAATGTCTTCGGTAGAGTGGAACTTACCAAAATTCGGGAATACTCTTCTAGCTTCGTCATGGGATGGGACTGTTTGCACAGTAAGAAATGTATTTGAATTTTTCAATTTTAATCAACGTTGACTTTGATATCTGAAGGTTATTGCTATTTTAACGTCTTTATTTGCCAGTATGACTTCACATCCCAGTGGCCCCTCGTTAAGCTACCTGCTTCAGAACTAATCGTATATCAATCTGTGTGGTCTCCTCATGCGCCAAGCAATTTCATCACTGCCTCTGGAGACGGCGTTCTTCAACTCTGGGATCTTAACGCGAACAACCAGAAGTCCCAAATATACCTATCTGCGTCAGATACAGAATTATTAACTTGTGATTGGGCCAAATACTCTCCGACTTTGGTCGTTACTGCCGGCGCGGACTGCACGCTTCGTGGTTGGGACTTGCGAAACTACAACAGTCCACTCTTTCAAATTGATGATCACGGACATGCTGTGAAAAAAGTAAAGTTTTCGCCATACAGCCCAACAGTCATCGCGTCCGCTGGTTATGACATGTCGCTCAGGTAAATTATTTTTTAATGATTTTCTTAACCATTCATGCCATGTACACCACTTTTGCCAATTACATCCATGCTGTTATTCACTTCATTTCACAGAATTTTTGACTACCACCTATCTGCGATCAATTTGGAAATATTAAACATTCATTCGGAGTTCGTATATGGACTAGACTGGAACATGCACTTGCGGAATGAAATAGTAACTTGTGCGTGGGATAAAACCGTTAAACTCAATATTCCCAACTGCTTGCAAAACTACTAGGCTTATACATGGTAAGTCCAAAATGGTCCAACGCATTTCAGTACACAGGGCATTCTTATGAAAACGCTTGAACAAGGTTAGTGCAAAAGTGCAGAAAGTTATTAAAGTATATAAACATGTAGAAACTGACGAGTTTCGTAATTCCTAACTTTAGTGCAAATGAGAAACAGATGTAAATTGTATTAAAACAAGTAAAATAAATAAATTTAATCACATTCGAATGAAATTGTCATTCCAATTTCGATTTTCCTTTCCTGGATTCAAATTTTCATCAAATTTGTTGTGCTCCCTAATTTTCCTATCCTCCCATTTGAAGATGCTTTTATCGCATTTGGGGAAATATCTGGAGCAGTTCCCCGTACGCCCTACATCTTCCGCCTCAAGATAACTTGGCAAATGAGACTTTGCGAAAGGAGATTGGCTCGCTCTGTGAATCACAAAGAAACATTAACACACCGTTTTACGACCCCGAAATCCCTTTGATAAAAGTAGCACAATAAATCTTACGTAAAGAACAAAGTGAATAGTTCTCCAAGCAGACCGTATCCATACTTCAAAGGGTATTCGTGAGTCTCACACACAATTCGTAGGAGACAAGGTCGACCTTCCCAGCCAAATGAATGAAGAAGCTTTTCTAATTTGGGATAGATGAATGCACGTTCCCCACCTGGAAATGAGTCTGCTGACGGAAGGCACAGCATGTGATCCTGCTTCTTGTACTTCCTTGAAGTACCGGTATCCGGTGAGTGTTCACTGTCCTTCAGAAACGCATCTTTATCTGACAACGATCTCTTCGAAGGTCCAAACAAAGTACCAAAAGGATAAAATGGTGGAAATGGATGCGTTGTATGAGTTAGCCCCAATTCGTCGAAGATAACTGTTCAGAAAAAAATTGTTCATATTTTAATGATTTCATACAAAGATCTCCATATTGCCTATTAATATTTATCTTACTTACTATAAAAGAACCATGAGATCTGAATATCTGAATGAATTCCGTCTGGTGGCTCCTCTTTTCTTAAAAATGGAACTTGTAGCGTTGGCTTTAAATCCAAGATCGTTCCTGGAGGAAATATTAATCTCCGATCGTGAGTGATCCAGAGGAAACGCTTTCCTCTGGAGGGTGAAGCCGAACTTTCACTCTGATTTGCTTTACAATAAGATACATAATATGTGAGAAAGCTAATTTGCAATCCCAAAGTAGCTAGGAAAAGGAATGTACTTCGAATCATTGCCCTTTATAGCCTCACAGCAAAAATTAAGGAGAATGATTTAATCCCAAATGAGATCCGTCTCAAGTGCTTTAAGATACTATACTAAATCCATGAGCCATGAAAATTGTAATATTTTATGAAATTATACTTGCCAATGTATGTTTGAACGGTACTGCATATAGAATTGTGTGAAGTTTCAATTATGGCATCTTGTTAAATGAGACTAGACAGGCTTGCATAAATTCGGATGATTGGATTTTCGGTATTTTTAAGACTTTCATTCGGGTGCATTGCAGATGCAGTCTTATTATTATGCAAGAATGCAAGATAAAGTACGGTCCATGGGTCCATGCTTTGTTCGATTGAGTTTGTGTATGCAAGTTTAATAAGACAACGAGATATGTGTACAAATAACGTTTCAAATTTGGGATTCAGTGCTAATTATTACAGTTCCTTCACCGAGGTAGTTTACCTCGTACGCTAAGTATCTCTAATAATACTATACAATGATATGATTATCATGTTCAGAGTAGAAATAGGAATTGCGTATAATAATAATAAAATTTTGCCCGTACGTAAAAAAGTACGTGTGCCCAACAAACTTAAACTCAAAGTACATCATCCCAAAGTCCAGGTATTCTGTTTTTGGCAATCCATTCGTCTAATTTCTGAACAGAATTATGTGACAACTCCTCCCTCCACGAGCCAACCTTGCCCTTTCTCATAAAGTGGGTCTTCCTCTCCGTCCCATGAACTTTTGTCAATTTATCCGTTATTTCGTCGTAGTTGACGTACGGGTTGGATTTCATTGACTCAAAGCTGAGGTGAGATAACAACTTTTCTGTGTCGCTGTCTGATAACGTCTTCCCCATGAATGCTGCAGTCTTCTCCACCACTCCTCTCAAATCCTGTACAGAGAAAATGAGTAACAATGCATTCAATATATTCATATTTAGAAAATGATTATATCCAAAACGAGATCAAAAACCTTGGTATATGTTTGCACACACCTTTTTCATGTCTTCAAATGTGATGAACAAAATGTTGGACTGGTTCCTCCTTTTCCAAAACTCCTTCACGTGAGACCAATACGGAGCGTAGTTACCTGAAAAGCCAAACATACTTATCTCTGTTTACTCCAATTAAACTTTGGAAAATTTTTGGGGCGAATAACTCGACTTCGTCAACACGAACAAGTCGGACAAGTGCCAACGTGCCCATTACAAATTATTACTTCAGGTGTAAATTGCTTACTTTCGCTGACATCATCCACAAACTCATTCACAAACTCGTCCACACTCTTTTCATACGCTTCGGTGAGGACCTTATGATGATACAATGAGACGCAGACATCCTTCGGATTCCGTGCAACGTAGATGATCTTCGGCTTCCTTTCCATCGACTGGATTTGTCGGGGGAGAAGATTGAAGGGGAGATGAGTTTTGACGTATCTTGTGGACGGCATATGATGCACAATTTCCATTGAGGTCAGTCTTCGGGGAGACTTCTTCCCTGGCTTGGCGTTGTTGTTCTCGTCCTCCCATGACGCATCGAATCTGCGAAAAGAAAGGAAAAAATGGATTCTAATAAGAAATATGATTTCTCATCAAATTAAATATAACCAAAATCTTTAAAAACTTACTCAAAATACGGGAATCGGACAGGGAGAATCGTCTTCGCCCCGTTAAAATCCATATCGTTTCCAATCATCCATGCCATTTCCTGGGTCCACGTGGTGCCCGCTTTAATGAATGATACTACCCAAACGTCCTCATCTCGGACGGGAAACTGCTCAATGTAAGCGGAGTGGTTGGAATAGTGCTTTGGCAGAAAGCAAATGTTCCAATTTCCAAACTTTTTGAATAGGTCATGATAAACCAATCCATTTTCATGGGGGTCATCTTGCTCAATTGTCTTCTGGTTTATGTCGATGGTGGGCGTGGAGCGGCCAATAAGTTCCCGTATTTCCGGCATAATTTTTACAAATTTATATTTGCTTACGATTTCTTAATTTTGTCAGACTAAAAGTGTGGCAAATGTTTCAGAGAAACTGGTAAGCTCGCATACAAACTCATCTTCCTTATATACAAAGATCTGGCCTTATCTGAGCAGAAATGAGTATAAAAACTGACGACAAATTTCATGTGACTTATTTTTGTATATATACAATTTTGTCAATATAATCAAATCATAATCATGATCCTCTCCCCCTTTGCTGGCGTCAGATATTATGTCAATTGCAAATTAAGGTGCATCGGTTGTCTGCCTGTCCCAAAATAAAGATGACAAATGACAGCGGTATAAGACGTGTATATGATTGTGTGATTTTATTGTATTGCTATTATTATGCCATTTGATCAATTCACGAATAGAATATAATGAATGAATTATCCTGTCATCATTTAGTCTAAAGTGGCTCAAATGAGACAGCTTTAAGTGGTTTCATAAACACAATGCATCTTTTTTTAATCAGTTTGCCAAAAAAGTCAAAAATTTCCAAACAGTAAGGAAACTGGCACGCTTTCTGTTCACTGAACTTTGGATGCATATTGACAGAAAGAAATAAAAACGTTGAGCATAATATACATGTGCCTATACAAGAGCTAAATTTTTAGTATCTTGCTAAAATACACATCGTTATCGCCTAATTGATAGAGAAATGTTTCACCTGAAGTTCACGTGTGAAACCTCTTGAGACTGGAGAGAAAACTGGTCCACGGTCTATGCATGTAAGATAAGTATGTGGCAGGGTCTGTATATTTATATGAAAATGCACCTATGTGGCAGTGCGCAGCAATTTGTCTATATATGTGGCAGTAAATTGACAGGAATCAATGCATGTCTATATAGGTATTTCATCACTAATTAGATGTATATATCATAAATCATATCACAACGTCCAGAATTTTATAAACTGAACACGTACCCTGCCTGGAAAATTGCATGATAAATTTGACTCGTATTACGTATTGATGGACATGGGAATACCAGAGACCGTTTTGCAACATCCACTCGTCTATTGTGTTCGCGTCTTAAGTGCACCCCAGATTAGAACATTTACTGGCAACGTGCAATGAGCAATTTCAAGGATTTTTACCTTTGAGTTTTGAGCCAACGTGTTGATGTTGGTGAACCCTATGGGCTTTTTTGTGTCCGTCCGTGCCCTTGCTCATTCAAAAAGATTGCTGTGAGGGCACAGTACACAGATTACACACACCCTTCTTCATTCAAGGTTCGCATAATGAAACATTTTTACAGGCACTTAATGACTAATGCAATCGGTCAATGGGATCGTGGGGTTTGAAATATTACCGAAGAATAAGATTTGTATATAATGAGATCCTTGGAGTAGGATTTATGGCCAAAGATTTCTTTAAGCCTCGTGAATAAACTTCCAGAACCGGCCCTTGAATTTCCATTCACATTTTTTTTTTGTATAAATAGGCTCCCTGTCAAAGGGTTCATCATCAGTTCTCATCTCACAGTTCCAGCAATAACTGCAGCAGAAAATACCTTTACTCAACAAAATGAATCCGGTAAGCGAAAATTCTCCAAAAGTCTCATATCGCCCCAAAATCATCCAATAAGTCTTTGAGATATATTATTTTTTTGGAAATCTTTTCTCAGCTCTTTTTGGTCGCAATCCTCGCTGTGGGAGCTACAGCAAGCAGCTACGGATACGGTGAGCCCCAGTTCCAAATCCGAGTTCAGGATGTTCCAGCAGCACCTTTGGCATATTCGACACCATCCTACGCTGAGCCTGTCCGACACAGCAACTACGGCAGCAGCTACCAAACACGTGAGCACATCCCCATCCTCCGATTCAACCAGCACATCCGAGGTGGAGAGTCCGACAGCGTTGAGTGAGTGTTCAATATCTTAAGCTCCGACATATTACTAAAGTTCAGAATTCGGTTAGCAAGTAATAAATGTCATATCCTAATATTTTCAATAGGTTCGAAACTGCCAATGGAATCCGCAGCGTGTTCAACACCCGAGTAGTTGGTGGACGTGGAGGTTCCTACCAAGACGAGTACGGCCAATTGGTCCACTCCGGTGTATCAGTTGAACAGGAAGGTCATTCCTACCACCAGGCCCCTGATGGTCAGCACATTGCCTTGACATGGAGAGCAGATGAGAATGGATTCCACGCATCCGGAGCTCACTTGCCAGTCCCTGTCCCAATGCCAGCTGAACACGCTGAGGCTCACAGGCAAGCCCTTGCTATTGCTGGATCCAGCTCATATGGAGGAAGCTCATATGGAGGAAGCTATGCCGCACCTGCTTTCCGTAACTCATACTCTTCTGCTCCTGTCGTGATCCGATCTGGATATTAAATAGACTTCAACGTGATTCGATTAACTTTTTTGTACTTTTGTATGATTATTCTTGTGAATACTTTTTTAATACTTTGATATGAATTTTTATGTATTTTTATATCTATCCTTAAATCACGGATGAATTCACGGTACCCCTGTAAATAACAATTTTGATACGAAAATTTTTCCGATAATAAATTAGCAGCAGTGATATTTTCATAAAACATTGTGCGTGATTCGTTTTCTGAATTCCTTGGTGCAGAGCTACTCACATTTAGCTTTATGTGACTTAACTACATGGAGATGGGGCACAATGAGATTTGATCAGAAGGTTGCATTTTCTGGGCATCATTGATTATGTTATGATACGTGATTAATTAATAACGCTAACATTAATTCCAATACATAATTTATTAATCGAATGTTTCAGGCTGAAAATCTAAGTCTTCTACTTGTGCAGGAGGAGATTGAGGAGGAGAAAGAGGAGGAGGAGAAGCCGAGGGTGAATGAGGGGAAGGAGGAGGGGGAGAAGGAAGAGTAGGAGGAGGAGGAAACTGAGGAGGAAGAGCATTCTGAGTTTCTTCCAAACTCACTTCAGGTTTATCCACCATTACAGTCTTTTTACGATGCTGTGCAGCAATTCCTAGACGAAGCATTCCCTGTTCCACCACCTTAGCACTTTGCTCCTTGAGTTCTCGACGGCCCGCAACTTTGAAGTCATCGTAATCTTCATCTAAGCAGAAAGTATTAATGCTTATTATGCTCACATTTGTAATTCTACTATTTGTAATCACAGAAATAAAGGCGATGATTTACCTTCAGATCCTTCGGCATCATGTGACCCCTCGCCAACCCTGTAATATTTGGCTGGTATACCAGCTTGGAGACCAAGTCCCATTTTCTTGGCATTTCCATCCGAAATGTGAACTTCCTTCCTTAACTCGGCCAAAGAAGTTGTCAACTCCTGTAGCTTCTCGTAGAAAACAGGGAGTACTTGGACTAAATGATCACTGTTGCGAATCTGTATTGGCTTCTTGTCTAGCCCATCGACTCTCACCATCAGACAGGAAATTGACGTTTGAAGATCTACAAATAGGCTGGAATCTTGATTTAGGAGATATCTCACGCTTTCAATGGCTCTGTCGAGTTCTTCTAAAGTTCGCCTGTAGTCTTGACTGACGAGATTGTATTCTTCTAATCGACTGTTGCCCGTATAGCGAATGATACAAAATAGCTGGGTGAGTTGGTCCCTTTGCTTGATGAGCATATTTTTCAGTTTCTCCTTCGAATGTCTGTCGTGTTTCAAGGTTTTGTGAAGTTGGAGCACGTGCTCAAGACGATTGGGAATATGGGTTAGATTAGGAATTTTCATTACGTCAACAAGTAAAGCAGCGTTATCATTAAAAGTATCGATTTCTGCTCGTTTCATGGCCAAACGTTCATTTTGCATTGATTCAATATCTTCGGATAGAAAAATACTTTGGTACTGGTACACTTTCCCTTCTTTCGACCTTGGATGATGATGCATAGGTGCAGAGTTGTCTGTCGATGCTCTCCTTTCATTCTCCAAGCTGTGTCGGTTTGTTCCAGTGCTGTTAGTACTGGGTGGTTCCGCCTTTCCATGAAATGATATTTGCTCTTGATGTACCATTCTCTGCATGTCCTTCCTCATTTTGGCTATTTGAGCGCGACGATTTTTACGATTAGAGGAAGCTTCCTTCTCGGTCCAGTCGAGTGTCTCCTCCGCTTCCTTCTGGAACTTTTGCGCGTCTGCAAGCATTTGCTGGAGATTCTTGAGTTCTTGAAGTTGGGAGGTTAGTTGCGAGCTGAAATTGCGTACGACTGGAGCATACAGATTCTGTTCATCGCGAAGCCTTTCTCGAATCGAAACGTATCTGCTGTGGAGGATTTTCGCACACTCCAGCTTTACTTTTACGTTTGCTTGCAAGACACAAATTTCATTCATTTTCTCAGTCATTTCCACTTCCCAAGGAAGAGTTCCAGGGACCGGCCACTTTTCTAAGACAGTTACTGCTATTTCAGCCGTCTCTAGCTTTTTCCGTTTCTTAATCAGCCTGTCAATGTGCTCGTTTAGAGCTTTTGCGTTGTCAAACAATTTGTCGTCCATCCATTCCATTGATGGCTGCAAGTGATGAACTCCTCCTAATTATTAGCTCCTATAACTAATCGTAAGTGTAAAAGTAAAAGATTTTTATACGCTGTTTCCAACTAATTACCATCGGTGCCACTTTCATCAAGGCTAATTGAAAAAGTCTATGGGTTCGAAGGGCATTGTTAACTGCCCACTTTTCCTTGTTTACTGCCTCCCTTAAAGTAAATCTTAAATTAGAGACTTCATTAAATAGTTCTCGGAAAACTGCAAATGTTCCTTCAGTGGACTCCTCAACGCTATCTTTAAGAGCAGCATTGTATCTCTCTACAAGTTTTCAAGATCGAAATTCGTTAGACTTGATTACTCAAAATCATAGGGAGTAGAATATAATCTGAATTGCCACCTTGCAAAGCAATTTTTGTCCTGAGATTTTCAATTTGCTGCGTGATAGGAACAGCGTCCTCATACAACTCCACTTCATCTTTCTGAGCTTTCTTCTCAGGCTTTGGGATTAATCGTCCCATCGTTTCCTTTGCCCGTGAGAACATCTCGAGTGTTCAATACCAACTTTGTTTTAACAAAAATATTTCAACGACCCTTATGCAGAACACAGTCACAAAATCAGTCTTACAAACGGTTACAAAACGAAGTAATAATCACAGATACATTTTATCAAGCTTAAACCATAAGAAAATTAGCAAGCCGCAGGATATTTTTCATATCGTTTTGCCGGAAATAGAAACAAAGTACGTACGATATTAATAATTCATGTTGCAATTAGTTACATTAGCTGTATAAAGTATGTAATAAAAGGACATTATAGTTAGTAGTTGTCCCGTGCATGACTTCCAATATTAGAAGCAGTTCGCGGAGTCAGGAAGTCTTCCACAATTTTGCAAAATAGCAAATGACAAGAATACTTCTTCAAGAGTGGTCTCGCTGAAAGAATAGTCTTCCACCAGATCGTTGTACCGCAACTTGATATGTTCCATGGTTCGGAATAGAAAATCCCATGACGTTGTGAATTCATGAATAACATACTGGACAAGATTTCTTCGTCTATCGCGCAAAGTACACGGATTAAATGTAGCTACCACTGTGTCATTTAGAGAAGACACGTATCCTTGATTGTCTGCCGCTCCCGGGACAAGTTTGATCATTAGCTTGAACCCCTTCCCAAATTTGTCTTTCAGGTGAGTTGGACTGCCAATACATTGAAATTTTCCATCGACGAGAATACCAACTCTTTGACAGAGAGCTTCACATTCGTGGATTCTGCAGGAGAAAACGTAATTACGTAAATATGCGGTGGGCGTGTGAGTAGGAGATAATGACTTGTGTAAAAAAAATTGACATTCTCACCGGTGAGAGTTGAAAATAACTGTTTGACCAGTCTTTTTCACGCCCTTAATAATTTCCCAATAGAGGCGTCGCGAGGAAGGATCCGCAGCAGATGTCTATTTGGATTAATGTGGTTTAGATTACATTTTCATTATTTTCTTGCAGTTTACTTGCTCTCAAAGTGTATTAGCAAGACTCACCGGTTCATCAAATAGTACGATAGGCGGTTCTGCTATGATAGCAACGGCGGTGCTCAGTCTCCTCTTCGTTCCTCCGCTCAAGTTACCACAGTGTACTTTCGCAACCTGCTCCAAATCTGTGAAATGAATCAACAATCCAAGTACAATCTTTCTCCACTGCTACATGTAACAATACTAATTTTAAAGGTAAATAGACGTCCTGGTCGTACCCATCTTGCGCAACAGATCTACCGTCTCTTGCTTCGCTGCCTTGATGGACAGGCCACGAATTCGGGAGAAAAAATTGATAGTCTCACGAGGGGACATGTAGCTGACGAGAGCAGCACCTGTGTGCGGGGCAAACCCCATTTTCTTCATTAGTCTTTTCCTCCTCGATTTCAAACTGCAGTCGACTGTGTACACATTTCCAAATGTTTCTCGTATCGCAGAGGTAAGTAGCTGGAAAAGAGTTGACTTTCCGGCCCCATTTACACCAAGTATGCCTGTCAAAATGAGAACACGCATGATTACACAAATTAAGAAAAATGTAAAACCAGGAATTGGAGCTGTTTCTGCGAGGATTTGGATCATACCAAAGCATTCGCCGTGGTGAACCCCAAAACTGATATTATGCAGGGCTGGAAATATTCCATAGGTTTTGCATAGGTTATGGGCAATCACAGCATCCTTATCGATCATTTCTACAAAATTGTAAAACCAAGTGAAGACATGAAAGAATTGACAAGAAGACACTTTGATCATTGATGGCTATACTTCACGAACTCTGGGAAACTTCATCCTCCACCCTTTCCATCTCGTCAAGGACATCTTCATCCTCAACATCTGTCTGGAAAGCTCGTCCCCGTAGTCCAAAAATGCATGCTTCCGTATAAAACCATAGATCTGAATCCAGGAATACTGCGAGAAAGTTAAGTAGCAGGCCGACCACTACCAAGTTAGTCATTTCAGCGATAATGTTTCTCCCTTCATCAGCATGTTCATACTTGTGATGACGCTTGTGCATGTGACTCTCAGAATTGGAAACATTATTGCCTAAAATGTACTTCCAAGGTGCCCTAATTAACTCGTAACGATCATTGCACTCCTTTGGACCAGCAAATTCCGCACAGTTTAAGCAGCACTCGTACTTGGTTATAATGCCACTACCATTCCTCCATTTGCAATAATGTGTCGCACCCAACTCCGTGAAATGGCCGCACTTTGCATTTATAAAGATCATTTGTGCATATTTCCTCAAACCGGAAGCGAGTGAGAAGGAAGGGATCAGTCGTAAAAATGCAAGACCAATGGGACTTGGATTTAATCCAGTTGGTATATTTGTGGTCGTGAATAGTGGAAGAATACCACCAAACAATATGCCCATCACGGTAATCAGAGCGAATCCCCCAGAGACGGATCGTGCAAAGTGTGAAAAAGTGTAGGCCATCATGATTGAGCAATACGAAAAGATTAGCAAAAGACTAACTACTCCAAGCGTTGTGCCTGTAACTCGTCCTGGTACAGTGAGCACCTGGGTTTTCTCGTGCAAGCGTGAGAAGATTAGCAACCCGAGGATGACGACGAAGCACACAATCAAATCCCAGACGAAAATGGCAAACCAGTAAATAGTGGCTCTCACTCCGGCCATCATTTGCAAATGTTTCACTTGGTTGAGCCGTTCTTCAGTTGGAAAGACGATAAAACACCCGGTCAACACCGTCAATCCAAGTGCCATCGAAACGGAAAATATCTCTGGGCCAAATGGGTCCTGTATAAAGCCAGGACCTTTGAAGAACGGATGTTGTAGAGGGTGATTTTTTACCGTAATTCCCCGGTTTATATCCATACTCTTCAGTATTAGATTCGCATAGATATTCAACGCCAAAGGTGACGTGTGATAATAGTACGATGAGTAGTAGACACGGATATTGTGTAGTGATCTATTTCTGATGGAGACCCCTATAATATGTTTGTTTCGTATATCATGGTAACTCTGTTGGTTCAGCTCAGACCACAACGTGGGCTGTGAACTCTTTTCCGCTGTAGGGCCAAGGACTGCTTGCAAAACTGAATCTGAATACTAAAAAATAGTAAATTCACAGTCAAGGACACTACATGAAAGTAAACTTCGTACCAGTTCAATAAACATCTAAAACCTCTTCAGTCTCACCTGTGGGACTCCAAGAAGATACAATGCCCTTGTCTCTTTGTGATGATAGCCGTCCAACGAAATTGTTAGTGAAGGAGCTGATCTACCATCAATGTATACTTGCGACCCTAATCTAATGGACGATATGATGAACATTGCCACAGGTAGTAAGACCTACACAAATGAAAATATTTCATAGGTCATTCCCACTAATTACAATAATAGAAATTAATAAATCCACCTAAAACTATGACTAACCTGGGCAATCACTAAACCTTTCTTCCTGAATGTAAACGCCATCTTCTTTTTGAAGAGTAAAGAAAATTGTACACACCCAAGGTAGAAAGGTCGTTTCGTTTGACTAACAATGGCATCGAAAACTTCTTCCCCAGGGTCTTCTATTGGTACAACCTCAGCACCTCCTGGATTCAGCTTCCGTGACAATCTGTACATAATGCACATCATAAAAATTGTACAACACATTTACATTACATGAGTAGGTGATCCGTGATCCCATAATTGCTAATATGTTTGGGATGGGTTACGCAAGAAAAACTTCATCCAAAGTAGCATACGAAACACCGAAGCCAACAATTCCTAAAGACTCCTTCACTTTTGCTAGATCAGAGAAGAGAGCAGACATCGTTGTGGCAGAATATCCTTCCACCGGCAGGTTCACACAGCAAACACGATTCGCATTTGGGCTGATGGGCAAAGTGCTCAACGTAGCATTTGGCATGGATCCACGAACAACTTCGAGAATCTTTGCAGGTTCTGGTTCTGTGTTAGGATCTACTTTCATTTTCAGTGAGTATCCAAACCCTGTAATTACATATTTGGAGTACCTACAGGTCCAATTTTTCAAATCTGATTAATGAAAAAACAGAACAAAGAAGCAAAAGACAAGCTACCAAAATAACGTCTAAGAAACGCATGCGATCCACAAACTTCCATTTTGCCAGATGCCAATATCCCAATTTTATCTCCAAGTAGTTCCGCCTATTTATGAAAAGGAACATTTCCAAAATGTGTCAGCATTTAAGCCTTGATTGTATAAATAGTAGTACATACATACTTCGTCCATAAAATGCGTTGAAAATATGATCGTATGATCGGAGCGAATTTTCTGAAAATCATATTCCGAAAATCAGTTATTACCATTGTAAACCCTGTGATTATTTTAATCTTGGAAAGTTGGAACTAGATTTTTGAGAAAATAATAAACTCTTACAAGAAGTATATCCCACACGGCCCTTCGACTGTAGTAGTCCATCCCTCTGCCAAAATAGACCGATAATACCTTGCGAATTAATTGTAAATCCTATTCAAAGCTTTGAACTTATTAAATATTAAATTACCCTGTTGGTTCGTCCAGTATAATTAACTGCAAAGGATTCATATTTTTTAGTAATATTTGATAATAAAATTGTACTTTTGCCTCTAGATTGTGTGGTAAACCAAATATTACATGTGAATTTATGCTAAATAAGCTACCTGAGGATTGCCAATTAGCGCAATAGCCAAGCACAGCTTGCGCTTGTCACCTTTGGACAACTTTCTTGCGGCTAGGTGACTCATTTCATTAAGTCTAAGACGATCCAGCAACTCAATACATTCGTCCACAGCTTCCGTGCCACGTAAACCTCGCAACTGCAATGTTAACAATATAACATGTTAGGCATTGCCATGCTCAATACAAAGTTAAAGTGGATTAAGGATATAAACCCTCTTACCCGTCCAAATATGAGGAGATGTTCCATTGGTGACAAATCCTCGTATAGAGAATTGCTCTGGGGACACATCCCAGTAATCGCTTGAATTTGTGTCATATCCGTCTTTATATCATGGCCATAAACGGTTGCCGTTCCGGATGATGGCGCAGCATATCCTGTAAAATGCGTAAACAAATCCATTTTACAGTAACATTGTCAATCGACATTATCTAGGGTCTAGCGTATTACGCGTTAGTATGCTTACCTGAGAGTAATCCAAGGGTTGTACTTTTACCAGATCCATTGTGCCTGTTTATGTTTATGATTTATAAAAATAGTCATAATTACAGTGAATAATGAGACGTTTAAGAATCATACCCCAGAAGTGCAAAAATTTCCCCGTGAAAAAGTTTAAGCTTAAGTTTCTCCACAGCTTTAACCTTCCCAAACTTTTTGGTCAAGTTCATAATAATTACGCTGGCATCTTGGTTTTCTGGGTACGGTTCATATCCTGGTTCATCTGCAAAGTGTAGCTCTTTTATCGTTTTTGCTGCAGACACTTTGTTCGATTTCCCGAATCCCCATTCGCTTGGCTAAGGCAATAATTAGACATTATATTGTACATTCGAGCACATTTTAACCCTTTAGCTGGAACAAATTCACATACTTTTCACTTACAAGGAACGGGTAGTACCAAGGCTTCCTGATTCCAATTCTTTGTTTTAAAACTCGATCAAGGTAAATCGTTACTACCATGAACACTACTATGTCCGCCAGAAGCATACCAAACACATAAATAATTCTCATATCGTCTGCTTCAATCCTCCTTGCTACCATAAATATTAGCATTAGCTTTCCTGTAAAAATGCATTTTTCCAATTAGTGATAATCCAACAAGAATCCGGAGGTCCATAGAAGTACTAATTTTCATGCAGTTTACCTGATCTTTCAATTTGCACGGCCATTTTAAGACCTATGTGCAGAGCATAGCTGGGGTGGAAGCATAGGACTAACTTGAGCCATAGGTTCATGTCAGCATAGTAGTGATCGACATGGTAAATTGGGGCAACAAAGGTTATCATCCAAGTAATCACTGACACCATTGTGGCGAGGACCGCTAAGAAAAAACGAAAGTCAATTCGAATTTGAATAGTCAACAACTCAACAAGACCCCTAATGTTTTGAAACTTTTTGTAGTGTAATTATAAAGTTGCTCCTACGTCTATCAAAGAAAACCGTGAGAAAGTAAGTCATCGTGGCTAGCGCTAATACATGCAAAAGAAACATCAGCCACAGTACGGTGGGACTGACGAATTCGAACACAGCTCCATTTGTCGCATTAAAAGGTATAACCAATATTATAGAAGCAGCAGTAATGGAAATCAGATAAACTAAAAACACAGTTATGAGATTTCCTATCCAATCCATTCGATGTGTCATTCCAGTCACCAGTAAAAGAATCTAGAACACAGCATTACAGCATAGGTGCTTATATAACATTGCATAATTCTAATACATTAATTGAAACCATTCGAAATTGGAAAATGTACTGGCTGCGATATGAATTAAAGTTATGAAGTCGTTATTAATTTCATCTAACCTTCAAACCACTCTCCTTCTCTGTAACAACTCTTCTTAGCTCAGACGGAATAACGAAAATAAAAGAAAACACGAAAATGATTGATATAAGCAGAGTTCGATCCTCAAACAACTGGCTCGCGTTATGTTCGTAAAATTCTGACAGGCGATTATCCTCGTTGTTAATGTCAAGTTCATGATTATCATCATCCGTGTCAAAGGCACGCAAATCAGTGAGTTGACGGGGCATTTCATGTATGCTCACCTACAAAATAAGGCACGTCATGTCACATCCTCACAATTACGTGTAGCATATTAACCTATAACTGCATCGTTACGATTTAACTTAACTATTTTGCCTTACTTAATATAATGTACACATTGCCAATCTTGACATATTTTGACTTACATTGCATACGCACTTATCACTACTGAAGTCCACATACGGGTCCTTTAAGGCATTACTGACGTAGCTTAGAATTTGTCGGTCAATTTGAAACTGAAGTGGCAGAAATCCTGAATGAAGGTAACTAAGAACGGCTGTAGGAATTAGATAAATGTCAAAAGAAACGTTGTCCAAAAACATTTTCCACCGAACTTATAAAACAAGCATGCTTGAAAACTCACAATCGCTTCTTTCGAAAAGGACAGGCGACAGTCTGAAAGTTTTTAAGGTATGTCCAAGTGAATTGTAGTATCTCTCCATCAGCCGGATTTTATATATCACTTCCACATCGTCAATACTGGACTCAAAAATAACAGCTCCTCGAAAGATCATCAAATTTTCAACTTCGTTGTCTAATTGTTCACAAGATTCGGGTTCTTTAAGGCAGGCTTCGATGCTTGCTTCGTCATCGAAAGCTACGAATGCTAAAATAATTGACAATGAGGGATTATTTAACCACTAATTCGGCTTCAAAAGCATTTCTTATGTACATCATAAGGAAGCTTACGTGACATCATGGAACCATCGTCAACCTTAATATACTTGTAGTATTTTGTGATAAATGTTGTATTCTCAAAGATAGCTGCTCGTGTTTTGTCATCTGCGACGTAACCAATGATGCAAGGACTGTTCACGCCATAGTTGTTGCACAATCGAAAAACTTCTGCGTTAAATTCGTGCTCCTAACAAGGAAACACAGTTCATCAAAATTTCAAATCAAGATCTATAATAATCTCAACAATTCACAATTTCTCAAGTGACTAACTCCTTTTCTTTTTCGCGTCATTTTAACCAGAGAAATGTAATTATTTCTAATGAAAAACTCACATGAAACTCATTTCCACGAGAGTAAATACCAGAGCTTTCATTTTGACCTAACTTCCTCACATCTTTTAGCGTTCCCAAGCGAAGTGTGCCAAGCTCACCATTGGCGTTTATAGTTGCCTACATAAAACGAAGAAAAATAACGTCAAAAGCAGTATGTCCCAGTTTAAAATGGCTAATTACAATATATGTCAATCACAATAAGCCTCTAGCTTTCAGCTTTGGAAGCTGCAAATTACTTACCACAATTATAGCAACAGCTATTGGAATAAAAATCTCCAGCATCGTTGCAACATATCGACGCCTACGAATTCGCAAGTTTTTCCTCACCACAATTGTCAATTCATACATGTACTCCCGTGTGGCACGGACACACAACTTGAAGTTCCCGTTATCATCATCATCATCACCCATCATGACCCTTGCGCCGTTATTTGAGTACTTAAACGGGCCACAGGTTGATATTCAATCTGAAAATTAATAATCGATAATTTAATTAAAAATTACGGTCGGTGAAGCTGGAAGCGATTCAGCGAAACGTCGAGGAAATCAGCTTGCAATGACAATATGACAAGCCATAAGTTTTAGTCACAATTTATTTGCAGTCTAAGTAAATAAATACTTACCCGTAGATGCAGAAGTGAAATGTGAAATGATGTGAAATGTCGGATGTCAAATGTCAAAGGTACCGCACTACACACTTTTACTGTTGACTGCCCTGTCCACAGATGACAGGTAAACAATGATGATGGACAATGGATGAGCAAAGACGACCGTCAACTGTCAACTGTCAACATAGACCAAATATACCAAATCAATCAATCAGTCAATCACAAAGTCACAGGTGATAAATTACAGGTGAGGATTTAAAAGAGCGATAAAAGAGTCAAAGTTTTATGATTTTGTTTTAGTAGTGCATTTATTACCTTTCTTCCAGCGTTCCCGTTGTAAGTTATCCAGTGAAAACGAGTCTCCATGAAATCCAAAGTGTTTTTGTTTGTTTTCGTTCGCAATGCTGAGCTGACATGCTGACAGTTCTTTGTTGTTGTTGTCTTTGTGGTTTCTGCACAGGAGGGTTTTCTAGTTTGTGTCGTCTTGCCCCAAGTTCTTGGCGCGAACTTTGCTATATGAATTGGTGTAAATACAGACTGCCCATAATACATGAGTGAACTCAGAAACGTAAACAAAACATCAGAAGAGCATTTGCTCCACCTTGGAACGGTGTCAAAAGTTAAAGTTTTTAATTATATTTACAAATTGACATTTAAACGTTAATTCCATTAAACAGTGCTACTTAGTAGTCAAGTGATAATCCTACCAAATCTAGTAAACTTAGAAAAATGGAGTCTTACGCACACCCTTCTAACGTCAAAACCTTCGTATTTGACCCAAAATTCGCAATTCCACGCGAGATCGTTGACGATGTCATTTGGTAAGTTATGCTGATTGTTGTAGATTTTAATTGTTGATAAAGTTTAATTTTAATCTAATGTTTATTAAGGGAATAATTAATTTTATATTTTAATTCTTTATCTTTGTTTCAGCCGATTTTTACTAAATATTCCAAAGGAGGAAAAATTCGATCCTATTCGAGTTTGCTTTCAGATCGAGTTAGCACATTGGTTCTTCGTCGACTACTACTGTGGAGAAGGATGTAGCCAACTTCTTGCGCAACTTCACAATATTCCCTATAATCAGTTTGCTTATATTATGTTTCAGGTAATTAATTAATTAATGTTTAATGCTCGTGCGGAATTAGCAAATTTATAAAATTCATTATTTACTATTTGAAATATGTGCCGTCGCATATTAAATTTTCAATTTATTGTTTCTTACAGCAAACGCCACACTTAAAACCAAGACTCCATGAAATTGACAAGCATTTGGCAGCGTTCAGGGAGTATAAAATGCGGGTGCCAACTTATGGCGCAGTTTTAATGAACTCCAACCTAACCAAAGTTGTGCTTGTCCAAGGGTTTCGTAATCAGTGGGGATTTCCGAAGGGGAAAGTAAACGAAGTGGAGGAACCAGTGAGCTGTGCGATTCGAGAGGTATTTAATTGTTTAGTCATTTCTTGCTGGTGCTTTATATTATATTTATTTTAGCATGCGCAAATAAATGCATTTAATATTTAATTTATTGATTTGCAGGTGTACGAGGAGACTGGTTACGATATTAGTTCGCTAGTGAATGCGAATCATTTTATAGAGTCCAAGACTTTTGAACGGAACGACCGACTTTATTTAATTCGGGGAGTTGATATGAAGTTTCCTTTTGAGCCACAGACCCAATTCGAGATCAAAAATATCAAATGGTTCAACATTGATGAGCTGCCAGAACACAAGCGTGATACAAATCCCGCGATTGCAAAACATGGCGTCCCAATCACTAACTTTTATACTGTATATCCTTATGTGAAGTAAGTAGTGTGTAAAATATCTCATTCCTATTCATAAATATTGTATGCTCGAAATGCTGGATAAAAATTAATAATAAGAATAATAACCTTGTGGTTGGTTGAAATAGGCGCCTTAGAACCTGGATTGTCGACAAACTAGAAGGAAAAGGCAAAATTCAGAACTTCAAAATCCGCCAAGAAAATGACATGGCGGAAGTCATTCCCATTCCATCAACTCAAAGGCCTCCAATCAAACCATCACAGAATTTACAACAAAAGCTAAATATTCATAAAGCTACCAGAAATCAAAATCCATCCCAGTTTGCTCCTGAGCAGTTCCATTCAAGTACACAGGGAAGTTTTCAACTCTTTCCAACCGGAGCAGGAGAGCAGCACTCATATATTATGAACTCTAACGCAATCCACGAACTTCTCTTGAACAGTCAACTTCAAATTCAAAATCAGCAGCAACGCCAAGGAACTTCGACCACAAACCCTCCTAAACCAATTAAAAATCCTAGAAGGCGTTTGTTCTCTGAAGAAACTGCTTCAACAAGTGGGAAACAATTCACGAAAGATTTGTCCACCAAGCGAACCTCGGATGCTCACATTGACACAAGCATATTATCCAGCTCAGAGATGGTTGCCCATACGTCTGTACTTAACAGAGGCAGCAAATCGAAAACCACAAGCAAAAAATTTGCTAATACTATGTTCAATGCACCATCGTGGGCTAACTTTAGCTTTGATAGAGAACGTGTCTACAAAGCCTTTTTTACACCTAGCTTGTAAACCAAATTTATTAGGGATTAGCAAATTAGGAGTTAATTATTAATTACATTAGTAAGTATAAGTATATTAGTAAATTTTAAGTTATTAATGTTATTATTATTAGACTAAGCGTGTAAGTCGCAAAAAAAGTATTTGTTTTATAGTTATAGTTTTTCTTCGTGAATCTTATGACTTAGGTTTGAAGAGTATGACCGGAAGGGTAGTAAACTAGTAATAGCAAATAGAGTAAACTCAGTTATGCTGCCACAATGATGATATTCAGGGGAAGTATATTTTCAATTTTCACTCGTGTAGTATCGTTATCGCCTGATCCCATTTCATATACGGATCATTTTTATGTGAATGATAAGATTAATAAATAATTACTATATTCTCGTTATATTTTCTTTACTGTGTTTTATTTGATTTTATTGACTTCAATTCAAAAGTAAAGTTATCATACAATAAATGCAAATACTTGTCAAACCGTTCCTTTGTTTGTAATACTTTTTCGTCAAATCTGAACACATAGAGGAGAATTGTTTGAGTCATAATCGCAATAATAATTATATTATTATTAAATACCACCAACACAAATAGACATAAATTACATACTGTCCATTCTGGCACAAATTCAGTCTGCATTCTTATTCCTGCATGCACATCGATATAAATCCGAAGATCGATAATTTTAAATTTTCAAGACAAATCTGACATTGACATCTTCCCAAACCTATGTTCGCGTCTCTATCTCGAACATAACATTAACCGGACAAGTTTTCGAGCTTACTAAATTAAACTATAGAATTCAGTAACAAGTATTTTAAGCATTACAATTCTTGATTTTGGAGTTCATAGCACCAAAGAGTACACTTACTACACTTCTAAAGATTCAATCGTTTAGAATTAAAATTCTAAATAAATTATATTAGTTATAACAAATCGAAATTAATGATTGTCTGGCTTTGTTGCAGCGGTTGTTAAACGCTAATAATTTTGACAACGCGATGAACTCTCTCTCGGCATATAGGACACTTGCCATCCTTTTTCAAAATCTTATCTGCACACGTGAAGCAACAATAATGATGAGCTATCTTATTATGCACAAAAGCTGCATCCTTATTCCTAACATAACAGATAGTGCATAAAGCTTGCAATTGCGATCCAGTATGCACATCAGATTTAACATCTGTGTCTTGAGAGAAGGACGGAGATCCACCGAAGTCAGTGGAAGTGCTTTGAGATGTGAACTGAGAGGACGATGAAGACTGAGTAGCTGTCGAATTTTGAGAGTAAGTGAGAGCTGACACTGAAGACTGCAAAGCATTAGAACTTGGACCAGGTACATCGACCCCAGTGTCCGAGTTGGAATTCAAGGATTGGGAACTTTTAGAAGGTACATCGGGAGCGACAAATAGCTGACTGAGCATCATCGTCGTTCCACGCCGACCACGCTGACTCATTCGTGTGTGGCAAGAGATTCTATTTGCAGGTGGGTCTACCAAGAATCCTTGATCTAGATCAATGGGAGCTGCTCCTGATAAGTTTGATTGTACTTGTGACGATGAGCACGGACGGATATCCTCCTCATCTACAGTCACCGAGGATGCTACCTGGTGATTGCCACCACTAACTGGTGGAAGTCTTGCCCGACCACTATCAACTACATCTTCACCATCTGACGCACACGACGACCGAGTTGTCCTTGATGCATTCTGTAAATTCCTCTGCGCCGTTTTCCTTGATTTTAGTCTTCTAGATGCTGGCCGCTTTGGAAGCCAGTTTCGACGAATCTACATAATATGTATAAACACAATTGTTATATGAGTTGTCCGCTCTAAAACTTTATGAAAATCTCGAATAATGTCTATTATCTGAATTATAAACTTACTTTAAAACATCTTAAGCAATACCGAAAATACGGGAGCGACTTAGCATTGCATTGGCTACAGAACCATTTGTCCTTGTCCGAAAGTTCAGAATCGGACGAGTTTAGCCGCCTGGATTTGTTAGAGCTGGGATTCGTATCATCTGAATCAACATCACTTCTCAAAGTTTCAATATCAGCAAAGTTATTGTCTGTCTCTTCCACGAGTTTATTGTCGCTGTCGTCGTTGTGAATTTCCACGACTGCGGATGGGTTCGGCTAATAAACCCAAAACACAACAATAATTAACAAGTACATGAAAGCTACCTATGATAACTGATGACCAATCACCCGGAACGGAAATGAAAAATTACACAATAAAGTAGGAATACATACACTTGCATCATCCTCCGCACCAGACGTTGAATTCGCATCCTCAATTGGGTTTTCATTAATATCCGACACAGACGCTACTTCAAATTCGTTGTGAAAGTACAAATCGTCTTCATTTTGAACCGCACGTGGAAGTGGAGGATCCCTCCTTTCAAAAATCGCATTTCGCCTCTGTCTGTTGTGAAACCTTGGCGGTGGAGTGGGCGGTGAAAGATATTCATCTGAAGGGATCTCCATTGGATCAATATCACCAGATTCCGAGAGATAATTCGATGTATCGCTATCGTCCCCACTCGTTTCCAAATCCTGACTTCTTGTCATTTCTCTTCGCCTCCTTCGCTGTCGACTCCTCCGTGGGTTTGTGACAGTAAGATTAGAATCCGAGCGAATTAACCTATTCACCCTCATCATTTCCACAGACACCGCTGGACGCACCGAAGATGAAGGCTGCTGCGGAGACTGTGCAACCTCCACGTCCACAGGTCCCGGTTTCGGAGCCACCTCATCAACCCCTTCATCATCATCATCACACGTTGACGTTGAGCTTCTTCCTCCATTCGTAACTCCTCTTCCTCCTACGGTTTGTGTTACAACCTCCACTAACTCCTTATCAATTGATGAGAATGAGACGTCCTCCTCTAATCTACATTTCTTCGACTCAGGTTCGTAATCAGTGGCATCCGAGTCTGAGCCACCTCTCTCATTTTCACTACAACTTCCACCAGTTATAGCTTCGCTTTTGTGAACCTCATCCATCCTGCATTGTTTTGTATTTCAAAATAATTAATATTTCATCCGTCACATTTCGACAAAGGACTGTGTTTCTCCAGTACCAGCCAGCAACCACAGACAAGCTCAATCTGGAAACAATCAAGTTATACAACAAACTATTGTCAATAATTATTGTGCAAATACTTACACCTAAATGCTAATTTTTAATTTATCAACAAAATTAAGCTTTGCCCTTGCCCGCATTATCTGAAACTACTCAAGAATTTAATCCAGGATTGAAGAACCTTCTCCAGCAAGCGCCTCCAATGCTCGGAAGTAGGATGTGCTTTTGAACTCGTGCTCCTTCCTTTTCAATTCTCAACCTCAACCAAGTTCAACCTTGTTCGTATCGTACATCACAAAAAAACGAGATTTACGTACGAGCAATTTAGGTATCACTATTTTCACTATCAATCAACTCTCATATCACACATTCACTTTTGTTTGAAATGCATATAAAATGTGTATATCATATGCCAAAATCGTATACGATCAACAACGATCAAATGGATAATCTTTCTCAAGAACCACACTGTAGCCATATGCATGGGGTATGTATTGTATGCAAATGAGTATTTTGTCCTGATCTCAACGTACATAAAAAGATAAAATCATGTGTATATTACTATGCATATGCATGGTGCATTTTTTTGGAGAGGATGTATGCTGGAGCAACGTGAAACCGAAACCTGCGAAATCCAAAAAAGCACATGAAAAGCTCCTTAAACACAGATGCAGATAGATGTATGGAAAAGTGTATATAAAAATTATCTTAAACTCCACACATGTCACATGTGTTACCTTTTCATATGATAACAACATTGTCATATGCGAATTATTTACAGATTGACAGGTTTTCGGAGATTTAGTTTCTAAAAGTTCTAAACTGATCTGTGGTCTATAATTACAGAGAGCATTGCATGTTAATAGGTAATTATTATCTAAAATGACAGGAGTCAGTGAAGCGTGTGACAGATTTTGGGATTGATTTTAATGTGCAGTTTAAGTAAGGAAGGATAATACTAATACACCTGCTGGCGAAACTTTTGTTAGTGATTTTGACGTTGACAGGACTAATAATAAGTAGTGTAGTGTATAAAAGCAGCATTTATAGTATTGAATAATATGGATTATCTGGAGGAGCAACGAAGCGAACTGGAAGCCCTGGAGGCGATTTATCCATCGGAATTTGCGAGTAAGTTATTTTATAAGTAAAAATGCCCGTGTTGGGTGTTGAGGAGAAAAAGAAAATATGAATTTGAAATCATTATTTTTATGGGCATTACACATTATTGTATTATTGTATTCTATAGTTTTAGCTGAGGACCCTATAACATTCACTGTACTCACGAAAACTTCAGACTTTGAGGATGGCGGAGAAGGATTTACTGCTCTGCTAAAATTTACATTCACACCTAAGTACCCAGAAGAAATTCCTGAGATCGAGATAGTGCCTGCTGAAGAAGATGACCAAACTAATCTGGAGCCGGAGGATACTGAGGACTTGGTACAAGTACTATCTCAGCAGGTAATTATGAATTACATTTATTTAGTGGAAATCGTTTTGTGCGTATGTGCTTTTTTAAATTAATGAATGGGATTTGTTTGCAGGCAGAGGAAAATACTGGAATGGCAATGATCTTCACATTGGTATCTGCAGCACTGGAATGGCTCAATGAAAGATGGGACTCGTCTATTAAAGAAAAAGAAGATGAAGAGGAGCGGAAAAGATTACAGGAAGAAGAAGAGGAACAGGTATAACATAAGAGCTTATTTGAAATTGACTAAATTGTTTTAAACTTGTTATTTATCCAGCCAAGGGCTGCTGAACTTACATTTGAAAGGAATTCTTACTTTTTTTGATTCACAGAAACGGTTTGATGGTACTCGCGTTACAATTCAAACTTTCATCGAGTGGAAAACAAAATTCGATGCGGAAATGGCTGTGCTGAAGAGGAAAGAACTGGATATTAAAGAGAAGGAGACGACGAACAAAAAATTGACTGGGAGAGAGCTATTTCTTTGTGATAAATCTCTTAACGACTCTGATCTTACCTTTGATGAAGGTATGTATTGTTTTATTAAATCATTGGAATATTGTCAACGCATAGTTTCATTTTGCTATTATATTTTGCAGGTGATGACGCTGTCCCGATAGATGAAAGCCTATTTGAAGATTTAGAAGATTTAGATATTGGTGATGAGGACGACGAAGAAGAAGACGATTGATGTTGCTAAATATAATGTATACAGTCTCTATAATTCGCTAAAAAATTAAAATAATGCTCATGTTAAGATTGACTTCCTTTGGCAGTGCTGCACTGTAATTCGTATGAATGAAGTACATACTTATATGCATTCTGGAAAAATATGTTCTTCAATGACTCATTGAAATCAGGTTCAGTAACTCTGCATCTGCAACATTTATTGTATGCACAATACAATACCAAGAACTGCCTCCCGAAAGTATTCCGTGTGAATAAATATGTGTCAGCAGAATACAACGTCGCATTAAATCTTGGAAATGCTTCCGTGTTGATGAACGCAAAGTATGATATAAATTAATTTCGCTTCAGATTGATCTTACCATTCAATGCTTGAACTGGTTTTTTATTTTACTTAAATATTCTTGTCGGTAACTTAACTTGCACTTGGTTTAAAAAATTGGGAACGTTTACGTTTATAGGTATTAGTCTCCCGAACGGAAAATGTTTTTCTCATTCCGTAACATTATCTCAATTTACAAGCTTCAGTTCAGCAGAATAAGTCATTAGAGGTTGTTAGTTGCTTGTGTGTCGTAATGAGAAAATAATTTGCTGGGTAATGCATATACACACGCACTAATGCAAATCCAATTGGCAGCAGACACTTCAGCAGGTATATCGTCGAGACAATCGTCTAGTCTGGACAGGACAATCAACGATTAACACCGTAAGTATTCAGTAATTAAAACTGAACGAAGCTAATTGTGCATTTCCACATAATCCTATCGATTTTATTATCAAGAAAATCAAGTTAAGTTGATCGCATTTTGGGGTCATGAAAGCTTTTAGCGAACGGAAAGGTACATTAGTTACTTACATATGTAAATGTAATATGCATTAAAATTTTCAGTTAATCATTCATTCAAAAAGCAAAAATGCATCACATCATGAAAGCATAATGCGTAAACTACCACTCAACTCATCTTTCAAAGTGATTTATGTGAATAATATTCAATATGAACTTTCTTCAGGAAACTACAAAAATAAGTATATACCACAGTTTACAGAATCGAAGTTCATATAAATAGTTGAGTGCAAAGTCGAAACTCTCTTCAAAATTCTGTTTGCATAACATTTGTGAGTGAAACGTGAAAAGGGAGTTAGTAGAAATCTATCCAAGCTTTTAATAAGAGTTTTATCGATCGAGAAAGGTTTGGTGAGGAACCGGATACATCCGTTCTAGTTCTACGTTTATTGCATAGTAAAAAAGGCTTGTGTGTGCGGTTGTGTGTGTGCTCTCGCATCCCTCCAATTACATGACGTATTCCTAAGTAAAAATGTGAAATTGTATATCGGGTCCAGGCTGCAATGTAACTGTGTAGAGCAGGATATGGTGAGCTGCAAGTTACAAAGGTGCAATGTATTTCGCCGACCCACCCACACCAAATGCGAGTTGGAGTTTGGAGTGGAAGAGTTTTGGGAAAGAAAGAGCTTGTGTGTGCCTAGCTCGACAGAAGAAAAAGTCTTACTTTCCCCTTTCCTCTATTTGTGCACTCATGTTCCTCCACACCACTCCATTCCTACTCCAATGCAACCTTTTTCTCTGCATTTCACCTATTCCTCCATTCTCCCTGTCTCTCCGTCGGTTACACATGGAACTTCGAGAGAGAACTTGAGATTCTCGGAAAATTTACGCATGGTTGACACTTGCACTATCTCATCTCATTTTACTCCTCCACTCTCACTCCGAGTGAGCAAGAGGAAAATTTTCCCAAAATGTTACAGAGAAGGAATGAAGTGAGCTGGAGATTTTCCTTGTTCCATAAAAATACTTTTGGTGCAACTGGACAACGGGCTTTTTTGTTGCATGATGAAATAGGGAGGGTCGTAGGAAAATACTATTCTTTCTATACATAAATCATGCGTATGTATATCCCAGAACGTTTCTCCATGAACCATGAATATTTTCTCCAGGCGAGACCTCTCTAAATACAAAAGAGACGCTCTTTCCGTTGTGAATGAGTGGTTTAATTTGTGAGCAGCGAGAAGATTAATCTTCCCACTGAATCAGCTTCAATTCCATATGCTAATCAACCAGAAATCCTCCAGGCATTATCCTTTCTCCAGTGCTGAATTTAGGGGTGTAATTTTTATCTTATCATTGGTAATTGCCTAAAATATATTTTTTCTCCGTTCACCAATAAAACGAAGTTATACTTCCCATCTTCTCTCTCTTCCTCCCCTATTTTATGAACTTGCCTTAAGGTTAACAGGTATTTTCGGGAAGCATATTTCAAATAGTTCAAGAAAATCTGGTGAAGGTCCAAAGTCCAACCCATTCACATTTTCTCATTCTCCAGTCGAGAAGCTGAGTTATGTTATGTTCGTCTTCCAAATGTTCTCTTTAAAAATAGTTGCGAAAGGGGGGAGAGGAGGAGAAATGTTACTGCTTCTTTTCTTCGAGAGAGAGAGAGAGAAGTGCACACATTTCGACAACCTGGGTTATGTTGTTACGTAAGTGAGTTGCACACGACGGTGCACACTCTCCACTTGCATCACACTTTCCAAACTTTTACTTCACTCTTCTTCCTTTCCCTTATCCAAACTCCGTCAAAAATGATATTTGAGATCACATCAGTTGCATTTGAGGGAAGCATACTCATCCCAACTCCGCTTCTTCTCTCTCTCACCCAACGACTTTCCGTCTGAGACGAGGAGCTACTTCTGGAGCCACCCTTCTTCTCCTCCGTCATCATCGTCGTAAACAGCATCTGAGAGAGAGAGAGAGTCTTACAAGTTTTCTAAAGGAAAAAAATGAAATAACACAATGCAGAGTTGCATAGTGTGGCTGTTGTGAATCGCATCATCACATCCATTCCATCCGGTAACGCAGAAAATCGTCTCCAAATACACAGAAATATATATATTTAACATGGCAGGCTTCATTTTCCCAACAAAAACGGGAGAAATGCAAACAATTTTTTTCCAGGGGAAAGGAGAGGAAGAAGATCGAGGGAGAAAATGTATATGTATCCTATCGTCTCGTATTCATTAGAATTTCTCTCTCCTCTGTCTTAATCCAGAAGCACACACAACGGTGGTGGCAACATATCAGTCCCCAGTCTCCCACCAAATGCAATAATGCGTAATACTCCATTTGACGTTGTTAACTTTACCTTTTACTCGAGTTGTTTGTGTCGTGTAATGTACCTTGTGAATGTGTGTACTGAGGAGTATATAGCATATAGCAGGAGCACACACGTTGGAAAAAAAACTAACCGAGAGAGACAGAGTCGAAAACTCTGAAAATAAACCTGCTCATTATACATCCAATCCATCCATCCCTTTCCCCTTCTTCTCCCTCTTTTCCTTCACTTCCTGCCTCACATTTACCGTGTGTTTTCATTACGTTCTCTCTGTGTGGTGGTTATAGAAAAGAGAGTTGGTGTGTGCAGTGTGCGTACGTACGACGGGGTTGATTGCCATCATCATTGTCCTCATCACGAATGTGTGCATGTCGCCCAAATGTAATGTGACGTGCTTGGTGCTTCCCTTTCTCCATCTTGGAAAGTTGCGACAACACTCCCGTCGTCCCGTCTTATATAATGTTTCTGCATGTAAAATGAATTGTTTCCCCAGAAAAATGTGAAAGTAGCTGATACTTTCTTACGTCTTATCGGTAACACGCTGTCATCTTCGTAGAAAAGTTACATGCATTAATTGGCACCGTTCGAACACTTTTTCTCTCCTTTGTGTTTTTTTCTCTCTTTTGTAAAAGTGCACATATGCAACTCCACTTTTCTCCGCATTATGCAAAATGAAGGATGGCGACGAGTGTGAAAAAATTCTATATTTTCTCTTTGTTTTATTCAATCGCTTTTTTATCGATGAGAAAGAAAAGTATGAAACTTGATCTGAAGAAAAGTTTCTTTTACACAGTTCTTATTAAGAATTCGAGAAGTTTGTTTTTACTTTTTACTTTTCTAGTCTCTATTCATTTTTCCCTGTAAGAATGCAGCTTTGAGGAGTCGAGGAGTGTTTTAGGTACTTCTTCTATCACGCTCTGTTTCACGCTTTTCCCTTCTCGTCTCTCTGCACTTTGGTTGGACTTACAAGTTAACTCTCTCTCTCTCGCCAGTTTTTACTCTGCTGCTTTCCAAGAAGATGACGAGTTTTTAGGATAGAGGATAGATATGGTCTTACACAAGTTTCTCCAGAGGAAGTAAAAGCTGGCGGCTTACCGATATAGGAAAGGGAATCTTCTGCACAGTGAGCAGATACTTCTTCTCCGTCTCCCTTGTCCCTATATATATGCATGTATCTTTATGGACATTTTCCAGAGCTCCTGGAACATTGAGCGGAGTACATGTGCAATATATAGAATAGCACTCTCTCCTGTCCTTTCCCCGCATCACTTCTCTCCCAACGTTTTCACTTGCGTGCGTGCTCGCCACTCGAAATACATTGGGAGCCACTCTCTCACATGTAGTGACTTTGGTAAAATGTAACCTTGCCGTGCTTTCCTTGCTCCAGTAGCGAGGTGAAACCCAGCCGCGCAACATTACACATGGGCGGATGGAGAAAGAAGAAAGTATATTGATGTATAGTTTTGGTGCGTTGGAAGGAAACTTGTGTTTGTGGAAAACTCTGTTTTAGTTGGTTACTTTCTTCTGATTCTTTTTTAAAAATAACTATTTTAATCTTAAGCTGGACAACAGTTGTTCACTAATAATTGTAAATTGTAAAATATAAAGTTATTTTCCCTGGATTAGAGCCAGTAAAAGATAATGGTAAGAGATTCGTGCTCCATTCCAGAGAGCAAGTTTTGGAGAAAATTAAGTGAAAACTTTTCATGTCTAGATGTTGTGCCCGTGACAGTCGCAATCAATTAATTTATTTCAAGGTGACCTCAGAGAATAATCTCAGTAGTGAGATACTTTAAAGTGAAGTTTGTGTACAAGTGGGAATTTACTCAAATCAAAAAGTACAATCTTGGAATCTTCGTCTCGTCAGGATTTTTTCTTTGGAACATGTAAGTAAATCACGGATAAAAGGTTTACCTTGTTCGAGACGGTATAATGTCGCACGTCATCATAACCTATCTTAAGAATCGTACATGATATATATATCTGCTTTTTGGAACAATCAGATAAGTTTGAAACTTGGAGTCACACAATCCAATCTAACCCAGTAACTCAGGTTCTCTCTCGAAATTAGCAATTTCACTCTTTCGAAATGGCTTCCGTTTCCCGTTTACCCATTCAAGGCCATTTCCTTCGAGAGTCTGTAGCTGTTTTGGGACATCAACTACATAAAGCAGAAAGGAGACCTTCATTATGTTGAAATAATTAGGTGAAAGTCGTCTTTGCATTGAACATATCTCTCTCTCTCTCCTCCACTAAATTAGGAATACTTATTCCGGGTGGATTTTAGTTATGTATCATGAATTTCTCTGTATTGTGCAAGTCCAAGGCAATATGCTGCAATATCATCATCATCACCATTTCCTCCGCCACCAGAATTCATACAATATGCAAAAAGATGTAATTACTTTTCCGAGAACGCTTTCTCATTTGCACACACACACATATCTTTCTTCTTCTTCTTCTTCTCTCTTCCAATTTTCACGGCTTTGCTTTTTACTCTAAACCTTGGCTCTCTTTCTCCTTTTTTTACTGGTGTGGTGCGCCACTCCGCACAAAAAAAAACTTGCTTCATGATGAGCGCAATCTTGCTCAAATGTCCCTGGGATTGAGGAAAGAGAAAAAGTGGGAAAGAATGTGGAAACTGCTCGCATTTATTGTACTGCTAATGAAAAAGAGAAGCCCTATACACATAAAAAAGCTCTTCTGTACATTTCTTTCCGCAACACTTCCATTTTTATGATTACCTCAGACTCTTCCACTTTTTTCCACCCAATGTTTTATGCATATACTATATTCACAATACGATTGTTTTTATCGTCTGGAGGAAAGGATAATGTGCTCCAGTTTCCGGACATGTTGATGCACTGCCATTAAAAAACTAAAAGTCGTATATAAAGTAGGTATGCATTTTTTATTGCCGCATTAAATTTGCCATCATTTCGGAGGAATCCTTTTTATTAGATGACAAATTACAGGGCATCTATTTTCCCCTTTGAAATTCCATATAACTTATATATTTCCACATCCACATCCATCTTAAAAGTACAAGTTGAAGTTTCACATTTCAGGATTCAAGGTGATCTTTTTCAAAGTACTCTGGAATATCAGTGTAAAACTGTAAATATATGGGCTTGGGTACATCTGAAGAGCGTCTCTTGTAGAGACACTCCATATTTCACTTTATTTGTCACGATTTCATTAAAAATATACATTTATTCTAGGAATCCTGTTGCTCATAGATCACATGTCTTTTCTCCTTGTAAATGCGTCAGTGTATCTTGTCTAATGGTTGTGAGTGACATCCCTCAAATTCCACTTTAGTCGATCCGCTGAAAATTTCTATCTTTTTTACTCACTTAAACGGGGTGGAGAGAGAGAGAGAGAGACGATATCATGCCTCTTATCCAGGAAAATCTCAGATTCCTTTTAGATCCCAAATTTACTTCATGAATCTCATTTTCCCTTTTCGCTCTTCCCTTCTCCGGACGAGGAGAACGCTTTCTTCTTCTTCATGCTTCTTAAAAAGAAAGGTATATCTTATTCCGGTTACCATTTTCTAACGCTATATCTTCAACCATCTCAATCCGCAGTACGAAAGAAAGGGAAAAGTAGAAATGTGTGATCACAAGGGACGAACTAGATGTACTTGAGCAAGGATTTAATCCACGTCAGAAAAGTGAAAGCTACCCATTTTTTCTCTCTTCCTCGACTCCCATTCTTTTCTCCAGATTCACAATTTTCTACACCAGTTCGTGTTGTTATGCGTATGTTAGCAATAATGGCGGTAGCGAGTGCATTCTCCTCTGGAATAAAGAGAAAAAGAAAAACCAATCCTTTTCTACTTATAAACATGCAGATATCTATCATATATAAGAGTGCGCACACACTATGGGCTTACATGTTTACAAAAATGCCTCTTTGGAGGAAACCTTTTATTTTCCTACAGTTAGCGAAAATATCTATCGATTGAGAGGATGAGCACGAAGTATCCTCAGAGAATTTTCCTCCTGGAAAAAGAGAAATGGGGAAAAACCAGTTCGATTTTCTCTCTCTTTCTCTCATGCACACTCACTCACCACATCTCATCCAAATCGCTGCTCTATTATACCTATTTCCCCTGCAAAGAGAAAAAGGAAGGTAATCAAGAGAAAAAGTAGTGATAGCTCGAGAAAAGAATAATGATCTATTTTGGCAATTACTGGGCTATTGGAAGAATGTCTTTCCTCTGTTGTAAAAAAATATTAGGATACTTGGTAAGAAACATATAACATAGGAACGTGACGTAGTTCTCCGCAGCCCTGGCCCCACGGACCGAGCTCTGGTCTGGTTCCCATTCCCTTCCAATCCAACTAATGATCTTCTAATCTAAACCTGATCCAACTTGGGATAAATGTCACGTTCCGTGACCATATGCATATTGAACACTCGGAGATAATCTAAATATGAAATGTGGAATAAAATGGATTTTTTCCCTATTTCTCAATGTCTCAAGTATCAGCATGACTCCATTTTCAACAATCTAATGGATTTTTCAACAAAATACATACGGGCTTGCTTTACCTTTGCCCCGTAAGCATATCAGATCACTATCAAAAACGTAATTCGTTTCTTGAAGCGAAAAAAGCAATAGAAAAAACCACATTATCCAATGACGATCGCGAATCATACATCAGAACTTACTCACAAGTAAAAAAGTGTCATCCTGTTTTTTCGTATCAAAAAGTTTTTTTTGCCAGTGGAACACCAGTCGGGCTGATCTCAGCAAAAAATATGAAGGAGGGATGCGGGAATCGAAAAAAAAATATCGGAGAGAGAGAGAGAGGAGTGCATTATGCTCTTCTTGCTCCCTGAGCGCTAATAGCCTTTTTTCTGCAGATGTCAGGATATTTGGCGTAGGCATACTTTCTCCCAATGGGCAAAAAAGCACACACAAAAAACTCAAGCCGAACAAGTTCGAAACTAATGGTTAGGGGTTATATGTAATGAGTTCGTAGCACACTGACAAG
>JAQFZW010000609.1:0-50179 GCA_034687055.1 Heteromurus nitidus | reverse complement strand
AGACACAGAAATGCATAAGTGACAGACATACATACATACATACAGACAGAAGGAAAATGAGGTTTATATATAGAGATGGCGTAGTCCAAACTACGGCTGGAAGTCTCTGATCCAGCTACAACGAAACATACAAAATAATGTTCACGATTCAAACGAAACGAACAAAGAATTGTATTGGTAATAATTGTTGTATTAGACGTTGTGTTTGAAAATCTAGATATTGTAAGTAATAATATTACACGAACCTGCAAATAAGTCATATATGCACAGCAGCAGTTGATCGTCTGAAAATGCAAAAGTTGAAAAATTAGCTCCTCGATGACCTCGATAGATCAAAAGCATAAAAAAGAGGTGGAACATTTTACTATTCCTTCATCACCATTATATTCTGATTTTGGGTCATTCTTGGTTTCGTCAATTTTCGCTAGGAAAGCGTCAACATAGTTTTCTGGACTGCTAGCATAAGTGCCAGTCTTCCTTTGCTCGTTTATGGTATCCTGTTGAACAATTTCATTCTATGATGCTATCGTTCCATTAAAAAATAAAAATGTAAGTTTTTAGAATTTACTCTGATAAATCTCCTAAGAGCATCCATATCTTTAATTTGCGTATTCTTCCCCGACCAATGTGGGAACATGCTCCAGAGGAAGGGATACGCCATTGTGATATCAGCACCGAAATTAATGCTCTCAAAAAGTTGACAATTCAGCTTCAAAAAATGTGTCATTTGAGGATCCTCCAATTCATAGTTGATCCCAGTAATCAATCTCCACAAAATGTTCGTCACTGTCAAGTCAAACAAGCCGTTCACTTCCACCACAGAATTGGAAGATCTCGATCGAAGTGTTTCGAGATGTGCAGAAAATTTGTCGTATTCCTCGTTAATCACAAGATCCATTGACGCCGCTTTGCCGAACCCAAATTCTCGAAGGGTCCGAAGTGTGAAGCGACGGAGAATCTGCCAAGTTTCTCCGTTTGAAAATACAATGCCTGTGAAAACAATTGTGATGTGATGAAGTGATTATGATTACATGCAATTTCCTTCAGTACTTATGGAAAATAATATAACAACTCACCCAAGTTCCGATTGTACATTCTTTCCATCAAAACTGGAATTACGTCGGGAACACGACCGGCTGCCTTATCATGAGTTAGGATATCCATAGCGGACTCGTATGAGTTGAAGCTTATTGCATCCACTATTCCAAGCTTCACATGAACAACGTCACCATATATCTTGGCTAGCTTTTCAAATGCAATTGCAGGGAAGGGGGACTGAGTCGCAACTTGCACAAGGCTACCCACAAAAGGAAATCGAACTGGACCTGAAATTCAGGATTGCAAATTGTACTTTATACCACCAGCAATTAAAAAAATAGTAATATAAAGTAGTACCTGGAGGATATTCCGCATACTTCCTCCTGTCACTGATGAACCACCAAATCCCTAGCCCCACTAACAATATAACTATTTGAAGAATCATGTTTTACTTTTGCACACTGTGAGCATTGACGTTGAAATAAAATTTACAAACCAACAGAAGCTTCTTTTATAACAATTTTTCTTTTAGTTACAAATCGGGATTTGCTTGAATAGTTTGCTACACTGGTTGGAGTGGAGTAGTAATCAAATCAAAGCACATACAGACATGGTTATATAGAATATCGTCTTAAAGGAAAATATGCAATTGAGAAATTACGTGTTGATCGCAGCGATGAGTTAATCTCACAACAAAAAGCTTCAGTTTCAGACAACATGTTAAGAAATTCAGGAAAACGTAATATATCTTTATGGATGTTCGTAGATTTCTATTGAGAATATGAAAATTCCATAAACTACATGAAAAAGATATATTACCTACTTTTATGGCTTGAATGTACTTGAGTATATACACAGAGAATCAACTTCTACTAGATTACTACAGTGGGTATGCTTATTATTATGTTGTATAGCCATTTGGGAAGCCATACCGTAATTGATGTGTGTTACCCAAATTTTTTGACTAGAATCAAACTTCCAGTAAAAACCTTCATGACTGGACTATATACTCCGCTCACACTTTTGTCTTGTCTACAAACATTGGTGTGTGCCTGCATGTAAATATCAACGTGGGTCAGAGTCAAGGTCTTTTAGTAAAAACAGTGGTTTGAGTCGGAATGGAAAAATGGCTCATTCTGTGGTACACTGAAATTCATGCCGATAATGATGCTCTTTTTACGTATATTTATTTATATGTACTCCATTTCACATTCCACTTTTTCAGCACATTTAACAACACGCAAACATGTATTGACATCGACATCGTTATTCAGGTTTTATTTAATCTGTTTTGATCATACTCTGCTCGTTCTAGTCTTCTTCTGTCGCACGTGTGCCCATTATCCGTAATGATATATTCTAGTAACGATATTATTATTTCACATTCCCTGTATTAACCTTTTTTAGTGCTTTGATGACTAGTCTAAACTGAACACAACAATTAAATGCAATTCTTCACAGTACAGAAATGAGGAGGAAGTTTTGATAAAAAATAAAAATGACATGCATGCATATATATGGAGGAATATTTATTATCTGGCTTTTCAAGTCTATAAAATTAGCGACACAAGAGTTCCCATAAAATATTCGAAGTTTACGAGTCTAGGAATAACAAATACTCCATACGACGTTAGAAATTTTATTAAACTGAGATTTAACGACTGGGAAAAGATCTCACGCATGTCCCATGAAAAAGGTCAAAGGTTTCGTCCGTCATACACCATAATTGTCCATGCCTGCAAGGTGGATATTTGAGAGTTTTATCTTTAGTTGTATTGCCAGGCCTTTCGTAGTAAGGCCTTTCCAAAAATTGGTAAATATGCAGCATGACAAATTAACTGGTCACGGAGGACCAACTAATCCGTCGTACAAGTGACACCAACCACGCCCATTGTCCTCAGACATGTGCCACTCCGTCAGGATTGAAAAGTGACTTTTACATTTACCTCATTTCCCCAAACTTTCTGCAAAAACTTTCCCTCAACATGTGTAAGTATCACACTCTATATTTCCATAATTTTCTTTCTGTGCATGAAAAACTACAAAATAAACATTAATTTAGGATAAATTTGCGGTTTTGAACAAATGGAGGAAGAAATCATCCATCATCCGCAACTCGTACTTTCATTACCGTGTCGTATGTCTGTATGTAATTTTTACCTGTGCTTTTATGAACTATTAATCATTTAGGAATAATATACGAATGTCCTCTAACTTCAACATTCCAACTTTCATAAATAAGTTTCATATGGTTCAATATTTTGGAGGTCGCAACCGGAACCAGAGCGGAACTAAACCGTGTCTTTAATGAAATCATATTTAACATTTAACCTATATCAACAAACACATTATTTTAAGTATGGAGCTTATAGCTAAAAATTACATTTTTAAGAAGCTAAATTTTTGCAATCCAATATCCAATCCGTTTTGTTTGATTGTGCGTTATGCATGCCGTTTCGCCATCAACGCTACCTTAAATGTTCCTCTGATAACAGCCTTGAGATACTTGAGTCCTGTCGCAGGTTTAATAACAAGAATTGTCCCATATCGAACGCTGAGTGGAGCACATGACTTACTAAATTTCCGCATCATCTTAATTTCCGATCGTCGTCTCCAATCTCTCCTGTTCCACGAACTAATCGTCCTTCTCGACTCCCTAAAGAGGGATCCAGCTAAATAAAGCAATCCTGACCAGAATACATTCACGGCGATAACCCAGTTGATGAGCATGACATTAATCGTAGTATCCAGTTCCCGACCATGAAGCATCAGAAGATAAATGGAGAAGAGGACAAACTTGAAAAGGAGGAATTGACAAGGAAGTAAGATGGACGAGAAAGCATCTAAGCCCCACACATGATACACTTCCAACTGCCTATAAATACTTCTAATATTTAGGGCATATCTGAACTTCCGGGTTGTGAGATAGTTCACACTTTTCGCCGAAATATACTTTGCATCTGTGGAGGTCACGTATAATTCTGTGGTGCTCAATGGGACCATGTAAATGGCATAAGTTAGCCCCATTTGTACCAAGAATGCGACACAATGCCAGCAGAGCTGGATGCCAAAAAACCAGACAAAGAAGTATATCCCATTGGCCACGGGTGATGTGCGAATTTCATCTGGAAACAAGTTGAGAAGGTAAATGGGGCAATCTGGGAAGTAGAGAAAGTGGCAAGCTGAGACGGCAGCGGTTACTGAGGTGAAAGCCTGTAGCAAGATTGCAAAGTTGTCGTGTATCATACTCTGGCGAGATCCGTTCCGTTTGTAGTTGGGAATGAATCTGGATTGAATTTTGGAGGTGATGTGAACAAAGTTGTTCATCAGCCCAACGAAGGTATTGGGAGCCTTGAAGAATACGGAACTGACGGTTGTGGAAATGAGGCCACACATTAAAAAGGCGTACGTGAAGTAGAAGTTCAAATTCCGGAATTCGTTGTTGACGTAGAGTCGAAGAGTTTGACACAAGAAGAAAGCGGAAGCCAGTATCAGCAGAGGAAAGGTTATGTAACGGAACCGGAAGTAGCATAGTTTTGAGAGGTAGAACCGCCTATTTTTATCGAGGAGAAAGGGGGTTCCCCCGAGGAGAAAGGCAAGCTTGAGGTTGAAGTCTATAATTAAGAAATATAAATCGCTGAGCATCATTGTTGCCCGATGTTCTTACAGTAGCGCTTTATTGAATTTCAGAAAATCAGACTTGAAATTTGGAAATCGCTAACTGAAATCGGTGACAAGCTTTTCTTAAAGAACACAATTGACGAATGGAGTTTCAAACTATATCCCCTTCTGTACTTTGGTTGTAGTGAATCCAAAAGGAGAAAACTGGGTAAAAGATGCCCTTTGTCCTTGGTTTTTACATATGTGATTTACCTCGTTGAGTTGATCATTTTAAATAAGTAGTTACGCTTATGTTCTTGTAATTTTGCATGCTTGCTAGTTTTAAATTTAAAAAGACATTGGTATTTACTTCGATGTAGGGCAAATGCGTTGATAAATGACACTATGCGAAATATGGTTGTCCCTTTCTGCCAAATGTGCTTCCTTAAATTGGGTTCTTAGTGCTCTATTGTCTACTTCCGGACTCCTTGACATCATTTACCATATTGTATAAATTTAAGGCTATCATCAGAGTCAATTTTGAGTACATCAGAGTTAGTTTGGGCGTACCTTCGTCCTTGACATTGCTACAGAGGAGTTTGCCATTATTGTAATACCTAGCTTTCATCGCCAATACTTACTTCAGCAACGGTCCATTTGCTAATAAATATATGCAATCTTCCTTGTTATGTTCAAGATAATTGAAAATACGATTATTATATGATTATGCTATATTATGTTCATAAATACATTTTGACTCCGGTCTTGTGAACACTGAATGCTCGGCTCTGTTTCATTGACTGTGCTCCGAAATTGACCTTGGATGGTCTGGTTGTGCTTTTCTTAAAATCATTTTTGATTGTACCACACCGTCTCTGTAACCCACCCACAAATGTTATCATAACATCCCTTCTTCAAAGTCGAACGGACTGATTGAAACGATTGAAACCCGTCTTATTTGCAGGCATGAGTATCATGATTTCCGCCATCACTCAATTTGCGTCTTTCGAATCTGAGTAACACACTTGGAAGTGATCCCGACTCCTACTAGCAAAACATATTCTGCTCTAGAGTTGATCAAGTATCGCCAGATGTTGATCACTTGATGTTGTGATCAATGCTCTTCTTACATTTTAAACGGATGTGCACAAATTTACTAAATCCACAATGAATGGATTATTATAACAAAATCACAAATAGGCGACAGTATTCATGGCATGGCATTCATGACAGTTAAATGGATTAATATAGGCCGCATGGATTAATATAATCTAACAAAAAATTTACTTCTCTTTTGAATGGAATATGGTTGAAAGTATTTTATTAGCTGAAACACTGAAAGAATGCGCAATTTTACACTGCATGCAATTTGCAGAAAATTTTATTTTTCATAGAAAATTGGACATCTAAGCGGTTGGTTCTGGGTATTGGTAAAAACTGCTGAAATACCTAAGGACAAAAAGTAAATTTACGTGCACGATTTAAATCGTTCAATCATGCATACGAAACATTACAACTAACAATCACAATTTCATAATGTAATTTTGGATATATATGTATCTGAACGAAATAAACCACTATTACCATTCGCATATATTCTAGAACTAGAGCTATTATATTATAGACTCAGACAATGTCGAACGGAATTTGATTTAAAGATTTTAACTACTTTTCCCGTATTAGGATTGGAAAAGCTAGAACATATTTCATTGCTAAAATTGTACAAAGTTAGCCAACTCTCCCGAATTTATTTGCCTAGATTGATTATCCAGTTAATGCTTCTTAGTCATCAATAATGTCCTACACATTCCTCCAATCACAGACTTCTGAAACTTCAGTCCCGTGGACGGCCTAATGACAAACATCTTCCCATATCCAAATTTTAGAGGAAGACACGATCTGCTAAACTTCCTCATCATTTTACTTTCCCGTCGATATCCCCAATCCATCCTTCTCCATGAATCAATCGTCCTCTTCGATTTCCTATACAAACTTCCAGCGAAATGAAGAAACACTGTCCAGAACAAGTTCGCGCTGACAAACCAATTCACTAACATTACAACTAATGTCTCATCCAGCTCTCGTCCATGGGCGATAAGCAAATAACTGCAAAAGAGGACAAACTTGATAAGAATTATTTGCAAGGGAAGAAAAATGTAGCCAATCATATCCAACGCAATCACATGAAACACTTCTAGTCGTCTATAAATCCTCCTTATGTTCTTTGCTGTTCGATACTCCCAACCGGTGAGATATTTTTTGTTCGTGGTTGACATGCTCGTCACATCGAACTCATCCGTGCAGAGGGGAACCATATACAAAAAGTATGTTAAGCCAAATTGAAGCACGCCTGTGAGGCAAATCCACTCGATTTGCGTTCCGAAAAACCATCCCAGAAAGAAGATAATATTTACTAAAATGTTGTAGCGAACGTTGTCAGGAAATTCGTTTATAACGTACGCGGAGCAATCGGGATAGTAGAGAAAGTGGCAGGATGAGATGGTTGCAGTTGTCGCTGTAAATGCTTGCATCAACATGGCGAACCAGTCGTGGATCAAACTTTGTCTCGAGCTGTTCCTCTTGTAGCGACGAGCAAAGGCCCGCTGAATGAAGGAGCTGATGTCAAGAAAATTGTTCAACAGTCCTGCAACAGCATTCGGTTTGAAGAAAAATACTGATGAGAAGAGAGTTCCAACGTAGCTGCAAATTGTCAGTGCGTAGGTGAAGTAAAAGTTCAAACTGTGAATCTCATTGTCCGCGTAGAGACGGAGCGTTTGAATGCTAACGAATACAGTGAAAGCTATCATGGCGGGGAAGGAGATGTAGCGGAAACGGATGTTTGTGATTTTCGATATGTAGAGGCGCTGGTTTAAGTTCAGAAGTAGAGGGGTTGCCCCAAGGAGAAAGCATGCATACAGGTGGATATATACGCACAGGTAGAACCGATCACTAACCATTGTGAATCAGGCGAAAACAAAAGAGTGTCTGTTATAATTATAACAAGTTTCAAAACGTCTCTCGCAGGTGTGCTGCTTCTCATTCTCTGAGAGAAGTATACACGACTATGTCCACATATAGATGTGTGTGCTTTCTTAGACCAATATTTTCGGGTTGTCAAATTGAACTGGTATATAAGTATTCAAACTTTTATATATAAGTAAACGATAATATTGGAGTCATGAAGAAAATCGTTGCTTTTCTTCCAATTTGGCAAGGATGCATTTAAATATAGAGAATTTGGTCTAAAAGCTTTCCCCTTGCGTAAGCAATGAAATTACATGTATCTGTAAATCGACGGAGTCAACGTAATGGTCAAATGTGTGGTTAGTTCTTCTGTATAGTTACAGAGAACATGACAAAAATTACGTTTAAATTGCATTTACCAAATTGCCAGTATATGTTTTCACTGGCTATAAATTGCACACATTTTTATGGCAAGATGGCAACCTATAATCTTTGATGTGGACAATTTTCAAAAAGTAGATACCGACTATAACCAAAAGGATATTATCCGAAAAAAGATTGAAGCCGAGCAGATTCTCGATATCCTTCACGTTTGATCTTTATGGATTTCCGTGACGCGAAGGGAGGTTCGGAAGCTACAGATGTCCTTTCCAATCCAAAGTATCCTTCAAGCTGCTCCATATAGCAAAATCCCAGAAGTTCATAACGAACTTGTTTGTCTGTTGCAGACAAACTTATAGGATTGAATGCTTCGTCGACAACCCTTGATTATAAAATTGACAAATTATTTTGTACAGATCGATTGTGTTTGGTGACTTTTGGTGTGCCACTTTTCCCAGCCCAGTCGAATCAACTAATGTTATTTCCCTATGCCAGTGTGATTTTCATGCCTACCAATACAACCTCGGTTAACTTTAATACATTAAAAGTGAACAGATTGGCCACACCACCTATGGACATCTTAGGTGTATGAAATATATCTGTTGATTGTCTTGTGTAATACACAAGTATTCCATGATATTATGTGATATGCAAAAACAAAATACATATTTGAGAGTTGAGATCACAATTCATTAACATTTGCCGAAAAAAATTAGGCAATGTGTCTTTTAATTTTTGACATTCGTTTTTTCGGTTGAATACGTTAGTCTTTCCTTTCAAATATTCCCTAATGCATAATGAACAAATAAATAGCTGAGGAAATGAGATCCTCCGAATGGCTAGTTTGTATATTTCTGTGTAATACTGCTGACTTTAAAATTAGCTAATTAACCAATGATAGCTCCTCCAAGACCGATACCGTTAATTCCAATCCCACCAATTCCAACCTTGCCAACTCCGAGTCCATTAATACCATAACCAAGACCTCCAACTCCGAGACCGTTAATACCATAACCAAGGGAACCAACTCCAAGACCTCCAACTCCGAGACCGAGTCCGTTAATTCCGTAACCAAGACCACCAAGTCCTAGTCCGGCAACGCCGACCCTGCCAACTCCGAGACCAAGTCCGTTAATTCCATAACCAAGGGGGCCGACTCCAAGACCTCCCAATCCAAGTCCAGCTAGACCGACCTTTCCAACACCGAGTCCGTTAATTCCGTATCCAAGTGGAGCGACTCCCAAACCTCCCAATCCAAGTCCAATCCCTGGGGCAAGGACTCCACCTCCAATGAGTCCGGGACCAACAACACCCGCGGTGGCTGCAGCAACGCAGGCGAAAATAACTGTCTAAAATAACAAGAGAATACAACGTAAGAGTTTTGGCTGGGTTAAGTTTCCCTTTTTCTCACATGTCCATCTGCAACTTACGAGCTTGTACATCTTGACTAGGTTGTTCTGAAAGGTTGTGCTTCAAGAAAGAAAAAGCGAACTGAAAATTGATGCTTGATTCAAGGACTGCAAAAGATTACTGGTGCCTTTATGATTTTAGCACAACCTTTATATACGAAGGGTCACCGGCACTGCCGTTAATAAATCTCATCCCTTTTTATTGAAAGCTTGCAATTACTTCATTAATACCGATAAATGACATCATCTTTACAATGTTAGCGGCAAAGGTTTAGCGCATTCACACTACGTGTATATCATTAAAAGTTTGTTAACAGAATTTCTTCACAAAAGTGATCATGCACACTTGCAGTCTTCCCTCATCACATCACGTGCATACTGCATTTGCATACACAAAAAAGCGTACGTCTCCACTCGAAGGCACTGATCAAACAGATCATCAATGTATAAAATTTATCACGCGACGAGTGGACTGCATTTACAACAGCCTCATTGACCCCAACCAATACCAACGTACTTTTACGTCAGAAACATATCACTTTATTGGTGCTAATATCAGTTTACTATTACAACGATGTTATAATGTGCGTACACAAAATCACTGATTTGCCAGGTGTGTTACGCACGTACGTACGACGGTACTTGTAAGCTTTGCTACTCTTGCTCCTCTCCTCATCCTTTTCTCATTAATGTGACATGTATCTGGTTGGAAAGAATGGAGCATCCGATTCTTTGGAAGTGAGACAATTTTATTTTTGTTGCTGTGGAGAGGAGTCCCTTGTAGTCAGTCACGGGGTAACGAACTAGGGAGTGAAGATGAATTCCAGACACTACGGCGATTTCGTCACAGGCTTGCCTCGCGTGTCGTGTGGTAATTAAAAGGTTAAAGGTCACATTCTTTGGATGGAGAAGGCATCTGGGAACATATTTATACAAACTTTAAAGGCATCACGGTTGAGCGTGACGGATCGTGACCGTGAGTTTTGTTTCAAAATGTTAACGATGATGAATATTTTATTGTCGTTTGCCACAAAACTGGAAGAAAAATTATATATGGGTTGTTACTTTTTCGATGGTGCATGCTCATTATGAGAAATGATAGGTTATTTGGAAATTAGTTTGGCAAAAAAACTCTGTTTTAATAACTTGGGAATATTTGGATGTTTTCCGAGCTATAGTTGTTTCTGATAATTTATAAAACCCTGTTTTACGAGATTCTCTTTATGAAAATTTTGTCCCTATCTTAGATATTCATGTATTTTGTCATATTAATTATTTAAATGCAAGTAATTTGAAACCACTCATTTTTATCGTCGTTGCGTGTTATGGCATATTATGTATTATATTCAAATATTTGGATAATACTGGACTAACTGGACTTTGGAGAAGTTTAACCGATGATGGTTCCACCAAGAACTCCTGGAGCAATAACAGCACCGCCAAGTCCAAGCCCCGCGACGCCGAACTTGCCAACACCAAGACCGAGTCCGTTAATTCCGTAACCAAGGGGACCGATTCCAAGACCTCCCAATCCAAGTCCGGCTACGCCGACCTTTCCAACGCCAAGACCATTATAAGACCCAATCCAAGTCCAAGAGGACCGATTCCCAAACCTTCCAAGCCAAGACCAAGACCTGGAGCAACGACTCCAGTCCCTATGAGCCCTGGAGCGACAAGTCCCTTTCCGAGACCGATGGTCGGGACTCCGATGACGGCTGGGCCAACGACACCAGCGTATGTAACCGCCCCGCAGGCGAAAAGTGCGACAATTATTGTCTACAAAATTAAAATTGATTAAATTCGGATTTGTTATCCGTTGATATGTGCTTATCCGGATTCACCAACTTACGAGCTTTTGCATGTTGACTAGAGAGGTTGTGTGGATAAGAAATCGGGCTCAAAGGAAATGATTCAAGAAAAGTGCAAAAAGTAACTGTGATCCCTTGGATGTGAGGAGAGTATTTATATATCTTAAGGGTCTTCTCGCATATCCTCATATAACAACAGGTCATTGTAATTCAATGAATGTGTAAAATTACTTAACTAAAACCGATATCTGAAAACAAGTGCCGCTTTTGTTTTGTGTATTTTTCAGTAGAGGTCATGTAGACTATCGCATCAGGCATCAGTACAGTAAAAACGTATGTCTTACAAACCAGATAAGCTAAACAGAAGTCACCAATCGTCATAAACAAGGTGCGTCAAGCTAGTTAAAAAATATATATCACGTGACATGCAGCATGAATTTGTCTGAGTATTAATTCCTGAACTATCAGACACGCGTAATAGTTCATTTTAATCAGTTATGCCATGATACTTGGCACTACCTTGATCTAGAGTGTACAAAAACTAGAATGCTTGCATCAAGTTACCCATGCGCTAAGAAAAGCCAAGTGAGCATTCACACCCACGCATCTCCCATGTGCTCAACACATGTACACATTGTTGGATGATGAACTCAGTGAAACAGATTATATCACATTTAGCGTGATGTTGTCGTTGTCGATGAGATTGTTTTGGCATTAGGCAGACGCATGTTTCAATCAATCAAACACGTCGTTGATCACGTGTTCATCATCATCTCGAAGAATTTATGGAGGTGAGATGATCACTCGTACTCGTATGTTTTCCATTGTTGCTTTTTGGTAAAATGTATTTTGTTACATAACATGACACTGAGCTTAATTGTTCTGTTGATGAAAGAACAACAGTACATTGTGTGTTTTAAAAGATTGATAGATACAGATAGTGGAATGACCCTAATGTCCCCAATTCAGTTCGGCACTGCATGATGTTACAATGAAGTTTATGCTGGACCACTGGAATTATTAGACTTCGTTGCTCTACAATCACGAAACTTGTTTGTTTTGATAGCATCGAAAGTCATTATAACATCATTAGTCAATACCTGTAAAATTCACGTTTCCAGCGATAGTGACTCTTAATATTCGTAAGAGAGTTCAATACACGAAAAGCCGGAGAGCTACTCAAATATAAAATTTCTTAAATCGGTGGTGTCTGCTGGGAAAATATATGTGTGGGACGTGTGACCATCAGATTAACATTCGCATAAGTATGCATATACCACCTGCAGATCCATCGGAATCCAATTTGACAGTGGACTTTAGTTTTGCACTCCCACCTGAGGTAATCCAATTAGAAAAGGAGTGAATTATAAATATTATTATTTTTGTAGATATTATCTCGACTGTGGTTTTAGATCTGGGAAAGAGTATTCGAACATGTTTCGGATTCTCAAATCTTGGTGAACTGCTGCAGAACTTGCAAAGCTTGGGACCAAATTTTGACGCTGCGCAAACCCCAGTTTTTGTTTCCTTTGGTAAACTAATTAGGTTAATATATGCAAGCATATTAAATACATATGCATATACATAGATTCCTAAAACAATCGCTTGGTGCTCTTGAATACATTCACTCAGGTATCACCTCATCTTCAGAAATATTTCACAATCAGCGACCTGCAAAACTGTAGAAGTGTTTGCAAAGAATGGAAGCAGTCCGCGGAGACGTCACTGCAACTTAGGACGCAGCAGAAAGTTTCCACTTTCCTTCGTCAGCATGGCGGACACCCGATGCCGATGTGTGCAAAAATTTGGCAGCACTACTTTTAATTAATTTTTGTTAAATATTTCAATTAGTACGTTTCTACATCGTTATATAAATAAAATGTATGTCAATAATACAAAATCTATTCGTCTATTCGTCATGATGTGTTCGCAGTCATAGTCTTTTGCTTCTTCCTTGAATACAGAATTGGGCACAGCGTACTAAAAGGGATCTCGAAGGGTGAAGGGATGCTGAGAATGTCCCCTGCTCTTGCGATATTTCCCCTCAAACATACGATACGCATCTTTGTTGATATAATACGAATATTATTATGATGCAAAGATAATATATTGTTGCGTATAGGCTGAAGGAGAATCACATCGAGATACATGTACCTGGACAAGGGACGATTGTGACTACTTGAGTACATATAAGGGTTCTGCATATATATTGCATGCACAATTGCATGTTCCAGTATATCTATTTTCCAATCTATGAAGTACCACTTTCCAGTAAAATACATGTATGCAGCTGCAACCAAAAACCCAAGCACAAGGTCAACCCCAACAACCCAAGCCAAGCATCTGCTCAAATGTTTTCCTGTCAAAATCTTGCTACACACACTTTCCTGGACAAAAGGGAACCCTTAACATTCAACTATCCTTTTATATAGTTCATTAATTAATATTATAGTTACCTCTGCAGTTTTTTGCATCTTTGCCACTTGTCTATTATGGACCTTAACTAAATGTAAAATGCTAAACGAAACTCATTTGGCGCAAACAAATCCTCCAACTAAAGCGTGTATCGCGCATTGCTTATTGTGTTTGAAACATGTCCCTTCTCCTCATGAAAATGGAGTGGGTTCAAAAACCAAGGATTTTGAGAAGAGGTTCTTCGTTCTGTTGGAAAGATATCTTATCGCGTCTAGTCAAAATTCGCATGTGCCTTCCTCTTCCTCAAGAGGCCAGTCATCCAACGATAATTTTACGAAGGATGACTTTCCAATTTGTGGGAATTGTTTCCAAATAGTTGACTCGTTCTGTGATCTCTACCATGAAGCTAGGAAATTGGAGTTGCAGCTTGACTGGAAGATTTGGAAATTGAAGAGCATCATGGTGTGTGCAGGACGTGTCCCTTCCAGAATTACAGCGGTGCAAGAATATTACAAGGATAAGAAGGAGATCGCGGATAAAATTTGCAACTACAGGAAAAGGGTTATCAGTCAATGTTAGCATTCATTTCATCTTAGTTAAGGTTTTGAACTATTGAATATATAAAATAAATATGATATTGATAATTTTTGTGCTTCAAACAGGTTCCAAAAAACTCTGCGGACAATTTCCAAGGGTAGCCCTTGCGAAAGTTGACCAAGATTCAAATAACACCTCCAGAGCGGCGGATGCATCTAACCTGAAATTATCTAGTCATGACGCCTCATTTACAGAAACTAGTCAAAATGTCTCGGTGACCACCGAGCTATCAGAGCCATATCAACTGAACATTTCAGAGACTGATAACGAACCAAATTCTGAGACTTCAAAGGAATCACCAAAACCAAAGCGACACAGGTCTTCCTGTTGTAAACCGAATACTTGCAATAGTAATGAAGCGGAAGTAGAACAACTTGGAAGAATACCAAGGGTGACTGCACATGAATTATCTGAATCCGCAGAAAATATAGGGCAAAGTAATTTATTATGTATACATCATATTTTATTTTACATTTCGCTATAAAAATTCGACAGAGATTACAAAAAAATCTTAATTTTCCAGATGACGACATATTTCGCGAAGGACTTCCACGTACCAGCGTCATTCAAAGTGAAGCTCAAAATGCAGTTATTGGTGGCATCCCAGTGGTAGTGGATGCACCTGAGATTGAAACTGTTTGCTCAGAACCTTCAATTAGTCAAGAGGTTCTTTGGGAGCAATCGAATACTGAGATTTCATTTACTCGGGATCAACGAGAAACGCAATTACTTGAAGCCTGGGGAAATGATACAAAGCGACCCAAAAAGACAACAGCGAAACCGAAGGGAGTTCGGTCTTATAATCTTAAACAAAGTTGTGTTGAGACTGAGACAAGCATCGCTGTAGAGGAAGTCCATGACGAAGTTGTAATAAATGTTGAAGGTGCAGGGGAGATCTTTGAAGAAATTGGAACGGAACAAGGGATCAATGTGGAAGTTATAGGGGCCACGGAGACCAAAGGCTTACCATCGTCGCCTAGTGAAGCTGATGATATTTTTGGCCTTCCTGCACCTGACACTAGTCAAGAGGAAGAGGTTAATCGGAACTTGAGCCCTGTGACGTCCAGAATCCTGAATGGGTTTCAAGAGCGAACCGCCATTAGCGAATCTCAATCTCGCACTGTGAATCTGCAAAAGGAGATTGAATGTATTGATCTCGAGGACGATGACATGGACACGGGGCCATCTGTTTGGGATGCCCATTTTGAAGATACGGAACACAAATACACTCCAGGAGCGACTGCAGTTGACAACAATGCTAATAATGCTCTGAAAAATGCGCCAGTTCAGAAAACGACATTGGTGAATGGAGGATATCAACTCCTTCCTTCTTCGAACGCAATCCTGAGCAATGAAAGCCCTGCAATTTACCGAATGCAGCAGTTTTCTAATCAAACCCCTACGGCGAACTTTACTCCTGCGCCGAGTGTTCCCAACAATCCAAGTTATTCTTTAACTGGAACTGGAGTCAGATATCCCTACGTTGCAGGACCACCTACTTATCAGTATAGTAATCCATGCCCACCTCAATGCACACCAGAAACATGTCCACAGCGATTTCAAAATTCTCAACAAACGTTTGCATTAAGAAATTTCCCCGTTCCGAGGAGGAAGCCACAAATGGAGCCGATAATATGGCCCCTTCGACCTCAACATTCTCAACCCTCAAATCCAGACAGTAATAACTTCACTCGTAATCCAGCACCATCTCCGTTGATGAGGCAGCCAGTAAACGCAGTATCTTGTCAATGTGACATGTGTATTAACCCTTCCAGAATAAGATTTAGTGGATCACAGCGTATTGTGGCAGGACCCCCAATGCGCTTTTCAAGCAATTTCCAACTGCAAAACTATGAAGCAGAGATAAGAAAAATGTATTTTCCGAACCAGAGCACTCAAGTTACTTCAGCCGCCAACCCCAGTAATAATACCAGAACCGTCTTGACCACAGCTACCGATTATTATCGTCCGGCGAATACAACGGGTGACATTTGTCATCAGGACAACTGTTGCGAACCCGTCCAGTTTGCGAATCCCCAAACTCCTGTTGTTGTTCCCAGCCTTCTGTACGACTCGGCAGAAGGGTATCACCGTAATACAATGACCACGCCTGCAGTTCCAGTTCAAGATACCCTTTCGCTTCAATCTCAAAATATGCAAATACAACCCAGCACAACCCCAACAGAAGAAATAAGTCAAAATTACAGTCTTCGTAGCATAATTTCCTGTGGTAAATGTAACAGGACATTTACGAGTGCCTCCTCCCATGACGCACATCAAGCTTGGCATAATACGAACGAAGTAGAACCAAGTGTAAATGACATGAGTGATAATGATGATAATGACGACGACGAATTCAACTACTACGAGGACGAGGATAAAGCCAACTCAGAGTCGAGTGACGACGAGAAGTATGAGTCAAAAGAGTTCAAACTTAAACCTGAAGCAGATAGCTCTGACTCCAACCACAGTAATTGTGACAACACTGACGATAGAAAATTTAAATGTCCACTCTGCCCAGCTTCGTGGCTAACCTTGCGCCAGCTAATTTCTCATGTAATACTCGTCCATCCTGAAGACCCTGAGCAAGTGCATTGTACGGACCTGTCGATGGTCCGCTATAAGTGTGGGATTGTAACTCTTGAAACACAAATCTTATTTCTTAAGCTAACCAACGAAAATGAAAGCATCAAAGACATTGGCGAAATTGTTGTTGAAAGGCTGCGGGAAATCTATGCATGCAAGATTAGCGACTGCCGTGCAGTATTCCTTTTTCCGGAAGAGCTCGAACTCCACTCCAAACATCATGGTGAATTCAAGTGCAACTTTTGCGAGGTTACGAAATCCCTCGCTCCGCATTTAACAATTCATGAGTGGCAGAAACACTCAACTCGTGGGAAGTATTCGGATTTTGCAGATGAGCCCTCCAGCGGAAAATCATCATCCCAAGATTCAGGCCAAGATCGACCTTTAACAGAGAATCCGGTTTCCAATGAAAGAACCACTGGAAATTCCAGTAATGTGGGAGTGGCAGAGGCGGGGTCGGAGGATAAGCTCGACAATGAAAGGTATCGCTTTCATTGTCCTCGTTGCTCCTTCCGTAGCCGTACTAAATCACGACTGATTGAGCACCATTTACTCGACCACTTGAGTCTCAAGTCGTCCTTGAAGATGTGCTACATTTGTAAGAAGGAATTCACCGCTCAGAACGCAGAAGAAACTCGCTCATCCATACTTGATCATATTAAACTCTACCACAACTTGAGTGGGATTGTTGACTCGAGCGGAATTAAACGGTGTGACCAATGCTCGACTTTCTTCTCGACGTGGGATCAGCTAAGTCGTCACCGGAGACGTGTGCACCACAAAGACGACAAAACATGTCAAGACTGCGGCAAGAATTTCCCCTTTAGGAAAGCATTACGAATTCACAGAAGGAATGTGCACAAAGTGGAATTAAATATTAAGTGTGTTGATGAAGAATGCAAGGAAGAGTTTGAAACCGAGATGGATTTACAGATTCACGTGACATGGGTTCACAAACATAAGAAACTTCGTCTAGCATGCCCTCAATGCAAACGAACGTTTTTGGGACGTGGATCACTGAATGCTCATATTAGATCTCATCAGTACGTCAAGAAGCCAAAGGTGCCGAAACCTAAAAGATTCGTGTGTGAACATTGTGGAAAAGCTTTCCAAGTGAAAGATATTTTAGAGAGGCATTATTTGTCGCATTCTGGCCCGAATACGTGGGAGTTTATGTGTTCCGTGTGCTCGAAAAAGTGCCTCACCAAACAGAAACTGGATGAGCACATGAGGATTCATACGAAAGAGCAACCTTTTGTTTGTCAGTATTGTGGAGCAAAGTATGCTCATCGGCATAATTTAAGGATCCATGTCAACAATAAGCATGCGGATATTGCCAAGGATATTCCAAGACAGTTTGATCGCACCAATTTGTCTTCCAAGAAAGGGAGACGTCTCAAGCCACCCCAAAACGAACAGTGTTCTTCTAATAATGGAACCTAGCCCAACTTGACTGTCTTTCTTGACCCAAGAAGATTCATTGTGATCCACGTTCTTGATTCATGATTGTATTTTCAAACTGATCTCAGAAATTTTCTTATATTTACATAAGACACCCGTTGAAACTAGTCATCCATTATATCGAAATAAAGCCTTATAACTATTGAATAATTGAAGTTCTCAATTTGTGCGCTACATTAATTCGTCTTTTCACACAAGCATTTCTGCAGTTTTGTGGCATCAATCAAAAGCAAAAAAAATCAATTTACTTTACACGCATTTTATTTGCGTCATTCTAAAAGTTAAATTTTATACCAACACCCGGTGTTCTCTGTACGTACAGGCACTATGCATGCATGAATTCTACCATTTGCAGGAGTATAAAGATTTACAGGGCTTCTCGCTACTATGATTAGTATGATGCAACAGTGGCATAATGATACACACAGGCTGATGTTCATGGTCGACTGACTTGGTTTTTTTCTACTTCTCCCTTGAGTCAATGCAATCGTTATACAATGCATATATATGCCTGCACAGACTCGTGAACGTGTATTCTCATATTCTCAATAGCATATAACAGATGTTCTCAGAGAAATCTTCTCCAGTAAAATAAATTGTATGCCATGCATGTGTTCAAAATTCACATATTTTCTCAGCTCTGATACTCGCCAATGTAAGTATGTGTGGTTTCTCAGAATGTTTCAAGAAATATAAATATTTCATTTATGTCGTGCTAGAATAGGCGTCACTCTGTAACTGGAATTAAAATAATAACGATTTTGAAATTAAGAAAAAATTATGATTGGCGAAGTGTGGGTGCGTGGTGGGATACAAGCGAATATCTTTTCATCGGACACGCGTATTGCACATTGCGTTCTGTGCTTGGCACACATTAGCTCAGCAAATGAACCTGTTGGAGAAAACAGAAATATTATTACAAGTAGGTTCTTTGTTCTTTTGGAGAGATATCTCGCATCACCCAAATCCAACCAACGCTCAGATTCACACTCCTCAAAACAACAACTAATTGGCAGTAACAAGAATGCCAGCGACAATTTTTGCAAGGCTAAATTCCCAGTTTGTGACGAATGCTTCAAAATCGTTGAGCCATTTTGTGATCTCTACAACGAAGTGAGCAAGCTGGAGCTGAAACTTGACTGGGAAGTATGGAAATTGAAGAGCACCATGGCTAGTGTAGATCGACTAATGCCTTCAAGAATGACATCCTTACGAGAATTTTATGTGCACACTGATAAGCAGAATGAGATCCCAGATCAAATTTGCAACTATCGGCAGAAGGTGATCAGGAAATGTACGGGTTTGTCAAAACATAATCACACAACATAAAACTATATGGTTGTTTTGCCCAAGAAGGCTATTATTCTGTGATATTCCTTTGTATTGCACAGGTAGCGCAAAACTACAGAAGGGATTTCCAAGGGTATCCCTTGAGAATAATCCAACTGGACAAAAAGCGAAAAACACCAGCTCCAGAGGAATTGAAGATGAAGTCGCACCAATTGATAGCATTCCGGGGATTGAAATTGTGGATGTGCTCAATGATGAATTACTCCGTGTTGAAACAGATCCTGTGTTGTTATCCTCGGTTAACAATATTCCTTCTAAAAAGTTTTCTAATATTTCGGATTCCAAAACAAACTCACAACAATTCCGAAATGCAAGGCAAATCAAGGAGACTAGTGCAGTAAGCAAGGAAGCCTGCATTGACAAAGGTGCACCTCCCACCGTAGGAGGAGCGGAAGAGTCTTCGTTATCCAGAAGCGTTAGTGTAGTTGGCACATTTCAGGTGCCAATTCTAGTGACTAATCTGAACCCTGAACCTTTCGCATCAGTAACAATAAGGGAAGAATCACTTGAGGAAACTGGATTGAGCAATACGGGAGCCCAATGCTGGGCAGAGCCAATGCAAGCAGAGACGGAATGGTCTTATCAAGCCCATTCGCATCCTCCTAGCGCATCTTCCAGTTATAATGCGCAGACCAACCCAAGTTATCCTTCTGCTGGAAACAGCATGTATTCTTTTTCCACCGGAAACCCTGTGTATCATCATTCAAAAATCCCATTTACCCTGAATATGCCTACTGCCAACTTATTACAACCCGTGTTAAGTTTAAGTGCACCCATCTTCACCTGCCAATCCACCCTAAATTCTACGACATCCAATTCCAAATCCATGTCAAATGTGCCCATCTCCAACTTACGACACAATCTCAATACAAATCACCCCGATAAAAACACATTCACTTCTGCTCGTCTTTCGCCTGGAGCGTGTCCAAGTCGTGGACTAGATCCAAAAAATTGCGAATGCTGTTGGTGCAAGCAATACAGAAGAAGGCTCGATACAGCAGAACCAAGGATTCCCGAAAATATTCAAGAACAGGACACAAGGTTAGGGGAAAGGAGAGCATATTTTGGAAATCATGGAGCCGTGTCAAACGACACCTGCATCACTGCGAATAGTCCCCTCGTCGTCAGTGGTCGTGACTTGCAACAATCAGAACAGTCCACAGTCACAAGAGGCGATTTCAATGCCATGAATAGCGCAAGTATTAACAAAGGCGATGATGGAGGTGGCTGCAGCTACAACTACTCCAATACCAAACCTGAACCTGAGTCTAGTGACGACGATGATGATGACAGTGAAATTGACTACAAAGGCTTCCAAATTACACCGGAAGCTGAGAGTTTCAATTCTGACAGCAATGATGACACCGAAGATGAAGAATTAAAATTTCAGCCCAGGGAGAAAATCACGACGCCGGCTGACGTGGCAAACTCCGTGTCCTCGCGTGGCAATCAGTCTCTAGGAAGAAAGGACGGGTTCACATGTCCACTCTGCCCTGCTAAATTTGGAACGTTGAAAAAATTAGTTGTTCATTTTCTCAATAGACCTCGCCTTCATTCCTCTAAAGAAGTTACGGTTACTCGGGACCATTATGCGAAACACAAAATCTCAGTTGCATGTATTCAAATGGAGGTTTTAAACAGTAAAATAACCAATGAGCAGAGTGCTGCCAACTTTGAGCAATTAGTGCTCGAAAGATTGAAGCAATTATATCCCTGCAAGATTAAGGACTGCTTTGAGGTATTTCCATCCCCGGAAGAACTGGATACACACTCCAAACTTCATGGAGAGTTCAAGTGTACCTTTTGTGATGTTAGTTCAGACTTCGCTCCAGACTTAGCTATTCACGAGTGGCAGAAGCACTCTATCAGCAAATCAAAAGAAACGGATAAAGTTTCCACTAAATTACGTACTGGGGATGATGGCGGTGAAGGGTTGTCGAGGAAGACCAATTCTAAATTCCAATACCAATGTCCTCGCTGCTCCTTCCGTTTCAACAACATAATGCCCTTTGTTCATCATCATTTGCTGGAGCACATGGAGCTACAAATGAACATGCGATCGTGCAACATTTGTAAGCATGAATTTATGCAACTCTCTCAAGGAGAATTCAGGGTATCCCTAGACAGGCATGTTTTAACTCACCACAATTTAACTGATGTTGTTGATCCAAGCTCCATTAAACGTTGTGATCATGATCAATGTTCTGCCTTCTTTCTAACGGTGGATCAGCTTAATAAGCACAATATACACGTGCACCAGAACAGCTCCATTGCAAAAGTGTGCAACGACTGTGGAAAAGTGTTCCCAGGAAAGAGGGGTCGGAAGGCGCTTCGGCGTCATAGAATATCTAAACACAATGCGGAATTGAAATTTCACTGCAGTGAGGCTGGTTGTAAAGATAAGCATTTCGAAATCGAGTCGGACTTGTTCTACCACATGCAAGCACACAGAATTAAACATGATCGCCTGAAATGTCCTCAATGTGGGAGAGCTTGCTTGGGAAAGTCTGGGCTGAAAAATCACATCAAATTTACTCATACGCAAGGGAAGAAATCTCCAAAACAACGAAAGTTTGTATGTGAACATTGTGGAAAAGCATTCAAGGAGAAAGAGACCTTGGAAAAGCATTATTTGTCACATTCGGGGCCAGGTACTTGGGAGTTTATGTGTTCCGTGTGCTCGAAAAAGTGCCTCACCAAACAGAAGCTGAACGAGCACATGAGGACTCACACAAAGGAGCAACCATTCGTTTGTCAGTATTGTGGAGTGAAGTATGCTCATCGACATAATTTACGGATTCATGTCAATAATAAACATGCAGATGTTGACAAAGATATTCCAAGACCCTTCGACCGTACTAATCTTTCTTCCAAGAAAGGAAAACGTCTCAAGAAATCCCAAATTAATGAAGAGTGTTCTTCCAGTGAGTGATACAACTTCCAGAAGAGGCTGAAGCCACAAGCCACCAATGTTATTCATCTTACAAAAAATATATAGCTGATCTTAGATTCTAAAATCTGTAATCAAATTCTTATATTCTTTAACATTAAAATTAGCGTGTTCAGAGTAAAAACAACTGTACACAATTTTAAATCGTAATTTCATTCACAAAGTTTGAACTTTAAGTATGAATTACTTACATTTGGATATACTCAGGAGAATCTTTATCTTGATACATTTCTGTTCACTTTGATTTTTCATGAAAAATTGTGGATTATTGGCTTACTATTATTACATGTAGAAAAATATTAAGCGAAACTAGTCAAGCAATACTGAACATCTACTCTGCAAAAGGAAACTATTTACCGAACTTAATAGTCTTTCTGATATCATGTATATTTAAAAATATGATATATTGGGGTAGGAAGGCTGGCCACTGACCACAAGACTGGTTCTAGTTCTCCTCCGGCGCCCGACCAATTGCATTGCAGGATTTATGATAAATGAAAATCTGAAATCATGTTCATGCGTGCTAATCGTAAAAGTAAAATGCTGCAGCCAATGAAAAACAAAAATCTTGGAAAATTTCGTTGATTTAATATCGTCATTTTAATTTAATGTCAATTTATATATATGTCAACACTCTACAAGGTGAAGGTTCAAGGAGTAAGGACGCTAAATTACACCGATACAATATAATTATATTTACAATATTTAGTTCTATATCTAATCATCTTGCAAGATCAGAAACAAAGAATCTTGTAATAAAAGTTTGTTTTTACTTACAGCTATATAACATAATTTAGCAAACATTTTCTTCTTTTTATAAATTGTTTGTACACTTTCATCCGACGACAAGTCATTTTTCATTTAAAACATTAAAACGCTTTCTAAATGTATGAATATGAAGTAAAATTATGCCAGCTAATTATTACGTTTATGGAAACTGCTACTACGAGTCCATTGTAACGTTTCCCCCATAAAAATTCTTTCAAGAGTTGGTACTGTTTCGAACATTTGAGTGACCTCAGAATTTGTGAGATTTTCCGTTGTCCCATTCTCGTCAATAAATCCCAAGTCTTGCAACAATGGAAGTTTTTTCAAAAACCAAACCAAGTCTGAACACTTTGCGAATGAGCTGTGAATGTGGAGTGTTTTTATTTGAGAGAATTGGGGCAAAGGACTGCTCATTTTCCTCTCATTGTCGACACAAGATACTGACGGTAAAATCTCAAATGTATCGTTACGATTTTGGACCACTTTCCAGATGTAAAGTTCTACCAGAGAAGATGAGAAAGTGGTAATTCCAACGATGATATTCCATAGCGTCTTGTTCAAACTGCCGAGGTATAAGGCAGTCATCATCAACTTTTCCAATCGTGGAGCGACGACACAGAACTTGAGTTGATGCAGATGATACTCGCTGCTGCTGTCAAACCTCCAACAAGCCGTTCGTTTCGCACCTGTGTTCATCATTTTCAAAACCTTTAGCTTGGGAAATATTATTGGAATTCCCAGATTAAACAGCAGGTGCGAATCACAACACTCCAGGTTCTCCAATTGCGAACCGTAGGAAGTGAGGAGGAACTGGGGGACGGTGTGCGGAGTCCCTGGAGTTCGCATGCTTAGTGTTCGGAGATCAGGCAACGGAGGTACCGGACCTTCCCAAAATTTTGTTTTCAAATCGTGAAATAAATAATCTACACAGAAAGAACGTAGGTTTCCCACCAGATTTAGCATCTTAACTAGGTAAGTAGGAGATAACGTGTTCCTCACTGAAGGTAGATAACATAGTCTAGATGGCAGTTGAATTCCGATTACGAGATGCCATATGTGACGCCCGAAAACTCCTAGCATTTCGTGAAAATACCTGTCCAGCTTGAGAGAGTTTGCGAGCACGCCATATTGCCGGCCATGGCGTTCCACAATTTCATCAGGTTCAATGGCGCATGATTCTTCTGCGTTGATACCGGTCGGCATAAAACTTTTAAAATATACAAGCCGCGTGGGAAATGGCTGGGTTGAGTGGATCGGCAGAGAATTCAAAAACATTCTGGCGTCTCGGTAGCTAGCATGGTTAAAACGACACCAACCACGGAAAGGCAGGCTTCTAACAATGTTATTGGCATAGACATCACGATCAAACTGTGAGTCCCATTCTGGCAGCCATGTTGGTCCTCGTTGATTTAAACCGTCAACAGCACTTTTCCAATTCGATGAGACCAATCTGCATCGAAGCAAGTCCTTAAAAGGTAGTAGCTTTGCAATCAACGGCAGCACCTGGTTAAATGGAACAAGTACAACATTCAGGTGTCAGTCGGTAAAAATATTTGTGTCTGCTACACTGCTCCCAGCTTGTTTAGTGCAACTGATAACTCATGTTAAATATTATATCACAATCTTACCATATGAAACATGATGTTGGCTTTCTTTCTGTATAAAATTTCATCCCATAAAGGAAAGGCCTTTGTACAGTTATATAAGCTTTCCGCATCGTTGGATAAATTATCAAAAATTAGCATCAAAACCTGAAAAATGGAAACAAAAATTATGGTTTTATCATTTAAGTGCACTCAAGAGTTAATTTGGCGAAATTAAAGTATGATCATATATAATTTTTAATTCATAGATAATTCATTTATTTTGAAAATGCAAATGCACTCGCACCACTTTCTCTTGTGACTTACTAGTTCTGGAAGGCAGTAATCTTCCCGAAACTTGCACGCTGTAAGACATGACGTTGGCACCATATGCCGCGATGACGTAGTTGATGTCTCCGCTCTGGCTTCTTTGTCACACATTCTCAATTGATTATGGCCAACTAGATATTTTGTGCTTGTAAGTTTTTGCTGTTATAATTCGATCAAAGAATTCTCCACGGTTTTTTCGTATTGTTCCTGTCTACTCTTGGATCAAAGTGTAACTGACTGAATGTGAAATGAATTACCTCAAGAAAATTCTGCTTTCCAAGCTACATTCCTCCTTCCCATGAGTCTTTTTTGGCGTCTTCGGATGGGATATATAGCACCCTTACTACCACTTTTTTTACTTCAATGTGGAACTTTGGTTGGGGGCTTAGGACTGGACTCTGGACTGTATCGTTCTACAGAATTCTATATATAAATGCTCAATGTGAAACTGATGATACTAGCAAGAAGGTCATATTTCCGAAAAGGTAAAATGAATAAGTTTCTCCTTTGCGGGGATTAAATGCTCAATGTATGAGGTATGAAGGGGAGGTCGTAGGTACATATGCAGGCACCACATTAAGGTGTGCGATTTGCTCACAGTTTCCTTGCCTTTATTTCTAATTTTAGCTACATTCTACTCGTTCCTAATCTCGTTCTGAAAGGCAAAATCAAATGCTTGAAAGAAAAAATTTTCACACGTAAATTTTTATTCAACAGAATTTTATTCCATCATCAATTACAACTTCATTCCCACAGTGCCAAAATATGCTTTGGCTTCATCTTCGCCAACAACAGCACGTTTCGCCCACTCCGTGTACCGTTTTATGATGTGACCAGGGACAGGAACCTCAATTCCTGATTGACCTGGATATGGACAATACATTCCCTTGGTGTGGAGTTTGCATATATTGTATTCATAATTTGTTGGGTCCTCCCTCCAAATCAATTCTAAACATAGTACATACACGTACATACACATTTGTGTCTATAATAGCATTTAAATATGTAGTAATTAGTTATCCTTTTAATTACGGTGATTTACCGCTTGTTTGTATTTCGAATGTGCAATTAGCCATTGCCACACCGCTGCACCACATTCTTCTTGAATTACTCAATTCGTCCATCAGCTGGCTATGAACTCTGAAACGTACGGTTTTTTCTTGGTCATTGTGCACCAGTCCCATATGGACGCAGAATAGATTTCTGGAGAGAACGAAAAAATATTCATTGATTATTAAAAGGAATTGAAAAGTGATAAAATCTCGTTAAGTTCTCGAATTGGTTTAATTTCTAAAATTCTCAACATGCGTGTGCGTGATACGTATTGAAATTCATCACGATGATATTAACATGTTAATATATTTTACACTTACCGAGGCGGTTCGCCGAGGGATGCCGGTTTAAACTCGTCAACGATGTCACTAGGCTTCCCACTTAAAACTCCCATCATATCCACTTCGAACTTATAAATCAAGAGATACGACTCCCCACCGAAATCAGTCTTTGCGGCAAGAGGGATGCCCGCATTTTTCCAAAATCTTATTATTTCTGGCTGCTCCTTCTCCATTTAGAAGTAATTTAATTTAATAATTTGTTGCTACTTATATATTTAAGCTGCTAAACTTTGATTTTCACGATATAAACGGATACGTATTTCACTTATTTAATATACTGTAATATTACTTACAATTCATATCGTGTGCTACTACTCAGCTCAGCATACGGTGTGATGATCGCGATTGTATGTAGTTATTATTTCATATTGCAAACTGTACTCCTAAGTTTGTCTTTAGTGTGCTTGACTATCTAGGTTGCATTCAATTAATCAAATAATTTTGGGGGATATATTCATTGCTTTCTTGATCCCAAAAGATGCTTATGTATGTGAAAATGAACTTCCGAAGGAATATGATCCTGATCGTGAGATACATGTTCATGCCTTTTGCGGTTAGTTGCTATTCTAGATTACTTCATATATATATATGCATATCTATTCATTCCAGGACATGAATGAAATATACATTCACAACAATTACCATAAAACCCCCGTTTATGAGTAAATTCAAGAAATTTGGCTGACATTCCATCGAACTGGCGAAAAAGTTGGAAAGCAGTCCCTCGTACAATATCTTTGATGATATTTTTTACTTCGTTGAACGAAGTTCGTTCCTATGTACGTACAGTGCAAAGCTTGCCAGGGATGTTAGCTTTTTCATTCGCTATGTAGCACGCATGTAGAATTCCTCCAAATTTACAAGAGAAGTTCAAGGTCCATATATGCAATCAGCAAATTGAACCTCAACATTTACATTACAGACAAAAGACACCCATCGAGGTACTGAAGAATGCCCTCTTTAGCCAGAAAACCCTCAGCATTGGTGGTGCATAATAATATGGCATACGGACTTCAAGATGACTGGCAGCAACGGCAACGACTTAATATGTTCAAAATACACACAGACTATGATATTGAAACTACCTAGCGTGGCTTTTTGGTGATTTGGTGATGATATATGCTTGAGGGTTTTACGCTTGGTTTGAGGAATGTGAATGCTTTCAAAAAGCATTATATGCATATTTATAGATTGCTCTCCTAATGATCCATGTTTTACGGACAAAACTGTGCATTGTACGTTAAAGGGAAGGAACGTGAGTACACTGTAGGACTGGGTCTAATAACTTGTGCATTTCTCTAAGATGTTGTTCCATCGAAGAAGTTTCAATTCAATGTGGACTCATATACTTTGCTTAAATGTGAAAGATTTCCACAGTTTGTAAATGTGACGGGGACACTTTTGGTCACATTTTCATGTCCGATGATTTGCTTCATTATTGATTGCTCATTATTTTACCTGGGCACATTAACAAAAAACACAGTCCGAAGGATCTTAAAATTTCTCTGGAACAGCCTAAAAAGCATAATATCAAAAAATTCTGTGGCTCTCCTTCCGTGCGAATTGAAATCCAATATTAAAAATCAGTCCGAGACATTTTCGAAAAACGGAGTGCTTTTGGATAAATGCACAAAAAAAACATCTAATCTCTCTCACACCCTCCTCGCTTCAAGCATTTTCGTAAAAATATGAACAAAGGAATTTGCATTGCTATGCTCCACGTTCTCATGTTGCCCCACCCAAATTGTGGCGAGTTCAAATGGCCGGACAGTTGAGACGGACTACTACTCTTGTTTGAGACGTCATCACGACCACTTTCCCCGGCTGATGGTGTGTCGGAAAGGGGATTGAGAGAGGTAGGATGAAGAGTATGAGATCTTGCCAGAGGCAAACATGAAAACATCAATTTTTGTTGTTGTCATTTTAATCATCAACAAAATTTAATTAAAATTGTTAAAACAAAATTAGGAATAAACTGAATTGAGTTCCTCGTTAAATACAGTTGACTACGTTCCAGTGTTGACTGTGGATTAGGAATTATATACAGTAAAATTCTCAATTCTTTTAGTGAGCACTGAAAATCGGAAATAATTCAGGCAAGAGAAAGTTTTAGCTGTTTGGGTGTGCTTGCTTGGTGCAAAGTGTGTAATTTAATTAAATTTACAATCAGAAATCATTGGCTCGTAGTTAATTGCCTTAAGTAGTACGTTTGGGAGGTGTAAGATTCGCAATAATTTAATTTAGGAACGAATAATTAGCGTTCGTTCACTTCTACCTCTGTCACCTGTCCACCTGTCAGTTGTCGCCAAAAGTCAGATCATTAACTAAGCCATTCACAATGATTGACGTGACAGTAAAAACGCTGGATTCGCAAAATCATGTTTTCAACGTGGAAGAAGAGGTAAGAATTATTTTTTTGCGAAGATGTCTACTTTATGTCTTAATATCTTAATAGTCGAAAGGTTTATAATGTTTGTTGATGTTGTTTACAAAGCTTTTGTCGATTACAAGTGACTAAAGTATGATGTTTGGTTTTGATCTTCAGATATCTGTGAAACAATTCAAGGAAATAATATCTCCGACAATTGGGATACCGATAGATCAACAGCGGCTAATATTTAGAGGAAGAGTTTTGCAGGATGACAAGAAAATTAGTGAATATAGTAAGAAACCATATTTTGTATTTTGATATGTTTGCATCAGTTGTCAGCTTCCGTTCTAATGTTTGATTCGAGTTTAAACGTTGAACATTTAAAGGGATCTAGTAGTTTATAGCTTGAAGAGAGAATTTAAAATAACGACATTGAATAAAATTGCAGTATTTGACTAACTCTATACTCTATGAAATGGCCGAAATACATGTGGATTTTTACTTTTCAGGTGTAGCCAACAGCGTAGTTCATGTTGTGCAACGTCCTTCAAATCAAAATAGCACGGCCAACGATGAGCCACCTAGGCCAGGAAGTCAAGTAGGAAATAGAATGAATGATGGAGGACTCATGTTTGGTGCGGATGATGGCATGGGTGGTGGAGGAAGGAATGCTATTATTATGGGTGCTATTGGACTACCACAATTTGATATTGAAGGTATAAATGTTCGAAATAACCCTTGCTCTTAATCTTCTAAAATGTTCTAATCGTTTTCCTTTTGCAGGTAACCCGGTTGATGAAGGTGGCCAACCAGCGCCTAGGCGCTCCGGTGCCGCCGTTCGACTTATGGGTAAGTCATCATAAGTAAACTAACTCTAAAAATTGAATTTCTTTGTACGTCAAAATTAACAATTATTTTTGGAATATTTTTTTTTCGTTTCCAGTTGGAAATCAAATGTTGAATCGTGCCTCTAATTTGCTGCAACAATTAGAAGATGATGATGCAGTTTTAGCTGCAACATCTGCAGCTGCAGATTCAGTGGAACAGAACTCTCCTGACAATGAGTACGCGGCAGACAACGATTCTCCAATGGAAATTGATGACGATCCTGCGTCGATTGAAAGAATGATTTCTCAGGTTGTGCATGTATCTTCAGCTGCTGGTATGTTGCATTCTATATTTATTGTTTATTCACGTTAATCTGAATCATTTGCAGCCCTTGATTCTTACTTTTACATCTACTAGTGATAGTGAGAAGTGACCTGAAATATGGGTGTGCCATGACGGCCATCCCGCAGTACATAAAATTTTCTGTCTGAAATTCTGAAATTTTAAAATTTAAATTGAAAAAAAATGCTTGTTTAATAAAGCTTTAGTTGCTGCTATTCGACCTATGCAAGCTCAGGCCGGGGGTGGAATGCCCCAAACTAGCCAAACTAACTCCAGTGGCCAACCTTTGAGTAACATTCCGGCACCCGTCAGCACACCTGCACCTGTTCCAGCAACTGGCGCAGTTAGTAATAGTGGCAGTGCTGCAGAATCTCAAAATGGTAGCCAACCCAGTCCAGCACGACGACCTGAGTATGTGAATCGTTATTTCGGAAATCAAATCAAACCTAAATATTCAAAAGGATGTAGTTATTACTGAGTGTAATAATGATTTATTTGGCATAGATCACCTCGACTTCGTGAACTAGCAACAGCCTTACAAGATCTTCTGGCATTACAGGATAGACTAAATCCATTTTTGAGGTTCCTTCAAGATTCTCTAAGACAAAATAGACAGTACGCGGAAACGGTACGTGTATAAGTAATATCATGCGATTGCTTTAATTTTTACCCATAACTAGTGCCGATCAGTGGTGTCTTGTCTTATTTCGAACTAAATGTGTTATATTGATGTCATCTTATAATTTTAATTTTAGGGCGAATCCCTGAGCACGCAGTTCGTTTACGACACATTATCATCCATCATGCATTTACTCAGTCATTCGTTACATGCCTTCAGTGACATCATGTGCGACTTCAGCATAAACCCGGAACAGCGTCGTTTGACAGCGTCATCGTCCATTTTGGTAGAACAATCTACGGTGGTTCGTGCCGCAATTCCTGTCGCTATACCTCATGGAGCCATGCTAGCAGCAGCAGGCGCGGGTGGCGGAGGAAACAACAACAGTCCACAATTTTCTTTTAGCTTTGGACCTGGACAACCACCGATTGGAATAGGTGTACCACAGTGGAGAAATCCAAACTTAACTACTAATAATACTAATAATGGAACTGTTCCCACTACCCCTACCATATTTACCCCGCCCACTAATCCGCCACAACAACCACCACCAGCTCAAAATCAACAAAATGGTGCTGGAATTGGAATACCAGGCATGGCTATTCCTGGATTGAACTTTCAGGCAGGCATGTTGCCTCCGGGTCTTCAAAATCTAGGAGCGTTGCTTGGAATGGCAGCGCCTGGGGGCATGCCAGGCATGGTAAATATTTTTGGGGCAGGAGGTGCCCCAGTACCACCTCAGGGTGGTCCAGTCCCTACTCCAAATGTTCGACCTAGCGCTACTCCTGCAGAGAATCAACAGCAAGCAAGTGCCTCGGTCACAGCCACTTCTGGTGGACCTACCGCACCAGCTCCAGCTTCTGGAAACGGTACACCAAGGCCACCACAGCAAGGACAAGGAACCAATTCCTCGGGGGCAGAGAATCCTAGTAACGCCAATAATAACAATGGTGGAATGTTCCACAACTTTCAACAGCTCAGGAATGAATTAAATCGTCCACAATTTGACGTCTTGTTACCTTGTCATACACATCATTCAAGTAGTCGCTCTCGATCCAATAGAGCACGTCCTGCAGAATTCCGTCGCTTTGTAAATGTTGATTCCAATGAAGGCACTGGATCCACTAATCAGGGCACGGGAGACGCAGAGACGGTGGAAGTATTGATGGATGTCATAAGGCATTCAAGTCTTCTGAACCTTCTGCAGCCGGTGGTAAAAGACGTGGTGCTCAATTACCTGATGAGGGGACGAGACCCAAAGAATGAAGCTCATGTGAATACTTGTGCCAAGGGCTTAGCGAAGAAAATTTTGCCATTTTTCGAGAAGTTTTCGGTTCGTGAACATAATTAATTCTAGAAGATATTGCCAGTGTTTTGGATTTTGAGCTTGAAAGATATTTCCCTTTCCACAGAGTAAAATTCCATCGAAGAATGAAACCGTGGACATTTCCGCAACGTACACGAATATCCTAACACACTTTATTGCAGCTCTGATGCAGAAAGTTTTAGGACAGACTCCTGGTAAGCATGAAAGTTTTAGCGGTCGCGATCGACGCGAACAAACATACTTAAGTTGGTTTACCTTTGTTTCTTTTCCAGGTGGTGACGGTCAATTTAAGATGGAATTAATCAATTCATTCATGTCACTCCAAAAGCAGCTAATTCAGACGTTCAAAGTGTGCTACCCAAGCACATCAAACATTGGCCTTCTGTTTGTAAATTATGTGATTGTAAGTTTACATCTCAGATAGATTTCGTTTTAGAAACTTGTTCACAGTTCACATTCGCGTTCAAATTTCTCACATTCACATCGTGCATTTTTTCGTACGTTTACAGGAACACTGTCTCGGAGGAATGTCAATAATTTTTAAAGGGCATGTCCGGCATACTCTTGTGGAGCACATGAAGGTCGTTGAAAAGACTTCAGATTCATCGACCATCATTTCGGTAATGGTTTACAAGACAGCAGAAGCCCCATCTACGGCGCAAAATGCATCTCCTTCGACGTCTTCAACCGCACCAACCGTAGTAGCTTCTTCACCAACTGCTCCGATCAGCTCACGATGTGCAGCAGCTTTCGGAGGCGCTTCTACTGGAACTGAGGCTTCGTCCACTAGTACTCCGCCGACTGTCACCAAAGAGATCCCACTGCATTCAACCTCAGCCACTGATGACGTTGACATAGATGAAGTGCTACAGTTGCCCCCTTCAATGGCAGAAAGTTCAGGTGCCACTTCTCCAGTTCAGAACCCACCTAGACGGGGTGGTGGTTCCGCGACTGGCCATGCCAATCAGACTGATTCGATTGTATCACTGATGCGCGGTCTTCCCGGTGTAAGTAGCAATCCAATTTTAATATAAGCTTTTCTGTCCACAAAAAATAAATACAATATAAAATATTTTCAATAATGTGAGTTATGGCCGTTATGTTATGGGTTTATTTATGCCACAGGAATGGATCGACACGATTCAGCAAGACATTCGACGTCAAGTAGAGATGCCCACTCAGCCAACATTTAGTCCAGGATACAACACACTGTTCCCAAAAAAGCAATAAGGATTTCGTTGCTTATGTGAATTTAAATGTTTTAATGAACTTCATTCGTTTATTGTATTTACGCTGAAATCATTTGGTAAGTTCGTAAAAGTTTCCAACAACACTAATTTTTGGTTGTGATGTTGTGATGTAGAATTAGAAGCTTTCTTCTCTCTAATTGTAAGTCCACTACGTTGTACGTGCTCATGTTGGACTGCGAAAGTGACTTAAATTTGAATTAACCCGTGTTTGTATAATATATATTCAATTTCATCATCAATCTATGAATTTTAATGTAAGGCATACCCATACCCATGCAAATATTGAAATATGAAATAATTTATAAGTTACGACTTACTACGAGTATGAGGAAACTTGTAAATCATTCAATTATTACTATTGGAAGCTGTTAAAAATTTCCGCCTACAGTTAATAATATTATTATAAACCCAGCGATGTCCCAAAGTGTAATAAATCGTAAACTCTTGCGTGAATATAAAAATATCGAATAAAAATAAATAATATATATATCTAAAAATGTAACTAAATTGTTTCTTTGCTCGTAAATAAATATATAATTCGTGTTTGTCACTCCTCCTTTTTGTGAACAATAAAAAAGTGTATTATTTACTGAATGTTAGCTTAACCATCATTTCCTTCCGCCTTCATACTTATTAACCCAATAAGAAACAATTAAATGATGCTATCAATTCATCAATTATTGTGATCGTGGATCCTTTGTAGATACGCATCTACATATATCCACATGCATGTGCATAATATGCCAAAACATGGACATGTGTTTTTGTTGTGATGTGTGATTTCCAGCATCCAGTGCATTCTCTGCTCGTATTGAAACATCTGCGATCGCTGGCTGGAGGTGGAGGAGTCTTTTGTTTACTGCCAAAGCCAATACTGTCAAAGAGTGTCAACTAAAATTGGAGTTGTTTACACACATGTACCAGTGCCTAATAAGTGCGCATGCCAAGTCTGCAGTGAAATGAGTGAGAAAAGCACTGAAAAATGGCCAGTGACAGGAGCAGTCCAGTAGTGTCAGTTATCGGTTGTCGGTGGAATGAGATAATAGAAATATGTTCGGCGAGCCCTCCAAACTCACTCCCGGAATTGCCACCTGAGGTATGTTCCTCCTAAATTTTAAAAGATAACCGTAGGATTTTCATGGAAAGACATAAATCACTATCATAATATTTTAAATACTTAAATTCAAAATTTCAACTTTTGTTTGGTATTGATGATGGCAGGTGTGGCAAGTCATCTTAAACAAGCTTGAAGGTGACAATGCGTCGTTGTGGAACTGCACGAGAACGTGCACAAGTTGGGAGGAGCTGCTTCAGAGGCAGAGGAATGATATACTATTTGCATTGGTAATTTAAAGTCAATCAAAAGTGTTTAGTTTCGGTTCGGAATATTGCTAATGGTTTGTGATCATTTTGTTAAAGAATTGCTAGTGCTATTGTTTTGTTGCTTTGATTTGATAGGCCTTCCCCGCTATTTCGGATTATCTGGACCTGGAGACCCTCCGGAATTGTCGACTTGTTTCCTCCAGATGTAAACAACTGGTGGATACATGTCTTGAAAATCAATGTTCTCTAAACTCCAGCATTCTCGAGGATGGGACCGACTTCACTGATAAGAAGTTTCGGGGAGCGATATTTCAGTCATTTGAGGAGATTGTGCAATTCCTCGCAGATATTGGGGATACTGAATTAAACCCTTTTCCAAGCAGAAGTGTGAACCTTAAGCCTAATGAAGACTTGGAGGAGGAACGGATCTATGCAGATTTCACATTCTTACTTCGTAAATTTGGCCACCACATTTGGCACCTGGTGTATGACTGCCCTCACACGGAAACTACTCCAGAGCCGTATATTCAACTGGAGTGGGTCTTTCTGTACTGTGAAAATTTGAAAAGCTTTGGCCTCAGACTGAATCAATGGAGGGATCTGAGCGATTATAATCAATGCTTGAGTTGGCTAAGAGTCCGCCATTTGCCAAAAATGTTAAATTTGGAGACCCTCCTCATATATGGATCTAACGTAAAAATAATTGCTGCTCCGATAATGAAAGTTTATGGGCGGCAACTAAAGCAACTTCACGTTTCCGACTATTTCTTATTTAAAAATAATAAAAGCGTATTGAAATTAGACAATCCACGTCCACTGCCACCTCCTCGTCTCCAATCGCCATTCCCAAACTTACGAGAACTTAAACTTTGTGTTTCATCCTCCACGATGATAGAAAGGATTTCAAAGTACGATATGCCTCTGGAATCCCTTCACCTCCAATTTCCTTACCCACCTCCGTCTCGTTCTACCACTCAAAAAATATCATTTCGAAGTTTACTTCGCTCAATGAATGCCTTTTCGACAACACTTGTAAAACTTGCAGTTCCAGTCGACGTCTATGACGTTTACAATAACAATCCCTGTGGAATGGTTCCCGAAATTGAGGTGACATTTCCGAAACTGACCTATTTGCAAATTTCCTTCTCACTTTTACGCTCTCCCTTGTTAAAAGCAGTGATGAAGAAATTTCCTAGTTTGAAAAGACTGAGTTTAGTCAGAGTGTGCCTTATCAAAGAGAAAATATGCTTTGACGAGGAAATGAGTGTGAATGAAGACAATTATATACCATCTCGAGCTGTTGTGAAAGAGGTGAAAAAACGGGTACGTGTAGTTGCCAACCTGTGCTCTAGCACGTTAACCGATATCTCCGTGAAAACATACAATGAAAACTGGACACTTTGGTTTAGGTGTAAACGGGAACTGGACAAGACTTCGGTTAGATTAAAGTGTTCGCGTATTTCAGTGAATTTTGTGTAGGAGAGGGTATTAATTTAATTTTGTGTTGGGGTTGTTGTGAACCCAAGTTTACTAATCTCAGTATTCTCCTCAGGAGTGATCACAAACTGATATTGCGTATGTTATTGTTGTGATAATTGTATTACTGCCATTTTTATACAAAGAAGAACAAAAAGTACATTAAAATTCTTGTTTCATAAGAGCCACTAACAAACTACAAGTAAGATTCGAATTCGAGTTTCCAAAAAAATTAAAGTTATCGTGGGACCCATTTCATCTTAATGCAGCCCTGAAGTATTGCTCAATCATTTACTCAAAGATGACCTCCAATATCGTCTTATCCTTCCGTTTCGACGATAAGCCTAAAACCTATACACGAAATGTGTACTCACACATGGATCCGAATTTGCGTCTTTGGGGTCATTTAAGACGAGCCCACATTTGCCAAGAAACAACGTTCCATCTCTTGGTTCACCTCAGTGATAAACTGTATATATTTATTCAGCTTACTGACATTTTAATCGGGTCATGTCATGTTTTTGGTTATCGTTCACGTTCATATTTTCTAACCCAAAGTGTGGCAAATTGGTACCCTTTTTTAACTCACGATCAGTGGTAAATCTATAGAGCGTGCACCAAAAGTGTCTGGAATTGAGATGAGATCGAGTTCCCTGGAACGCTGAAAATGTAAATGTGAAAAAGTCTTTCATGCCTTCAAAAAATTTAGGAGATTCGTAGTAAGGGAGTTAGTGGACAATAAAGTTTCTCACATTTTTACAGTTAGCATTTAAGAGACAATGTCCACACATATTTTTGCAGCTTGATCTACGTTCAATGTATTATATCTCTCCTACACAATGGTGCATGCAACAGAAATCTTTCTTTGTTTTGTTCCGTTTTTCCTAGAAAAAGGTCTAAAAAGCAGGCGGCTTGTAGTTGTTCATCATCAGGAAAAGCCACAACCAAAAAGGGTCCCTGTTTGGTGACTTCTCAACCCTTGTTTTATTGCTCTCAAAAATGTGTGAAATCACTGTCATGCCCCATTGTCCACTTAAATGGTCTGTGTCTGTGACTCACTGTGTCCATGCCAGAGTTGGGTTTGGGGGAAACGGGTTTGGGTACAAAGACTTCATATATTACGATATACATCGGAACAGAACTTCTTGACGTTCTGTTCCACATGAAATCGTAATATACTCGTTTTAATAAAAATTTGAATGTGTACTCAGCTGGAATGGACTATGGCCATTTCATTCATCCTTGTTACTTTATCTTTATCGGATATTTTTCTAGGAAAAGATCCATCCATTATCGCCACTTGCCGAAGCCATGACGGAAATCCTTGCACTTTGTCCCATTTGGCATCTCTTCATTCACTGTGCCCAGATTTTAGGGTTGCATGACACAATAAACCTCATTCTTTTCTCTACGATATTTTTGAACATAAATATTGTGGTTTCGTAAGAAATTTTGAATACGCTTCATATGTCTCTCTATCATTTCATGGTTCAAAGTACATAGGACGACTTCGTATCCCTTTTTCTATCACAGGATACCAATAAATAAGGTGGATATCCATGAATTTTCCAGTCCAGGACTACATTACGCATATGTTCATATTATGCATATAATGTTTTATGATTGTTAGGGCCAAGGGCAATAGGAAATACCTTGAATTCCAAACATTCCTCCGTGGATGACTTAATTAGTTTTTCGCAATCATCGGTAAAAATCAAATTCTAATTTAGTTTAGTCCATAATTTATTCGCCTTCATTGTTGTTCACAGCGAATCCATTTAAAGTTTACATAATACATAATATCATAAAGCAATAAAATATATGAGTGTGTTCATCTACTTACTTGTGGTAATATGGCCATTTGCCACTTACCACAGTAAAATTAATCTTATTTGGTATCTACATTAATTTAAACTACATATGGTTATCGTTAATTCATCAGTCCTTCACGTGAGATCATACTTCGAGTTTGCAGAGATTTGCGGTTTTGATGAGATCATTGATTCTCTGGAGTCTGGAGTTTCAGGAATTTCTAATACCTGAGAAAAAATATACATGATTAGTATGATTACGTATCACTCACGTGTAAGCCATCATACAAAAAAATCTTAGATCTTTAAAAGTTTATATAAAATTTCCAGTTCGTAGTACCATGATCATTAACTCGATGATCCTTGAGTTGTTTCGCTGAGATGAATCTGTCGTCACAGAACGGACATCCGATAATTCTCCTCGTGTAATCTGCTGGCTGGTCATGAATGTTTCTAAAGTGCGATCTTAAACTGCCCCGGAACCGGAAGCTTCTCGCACAGGCTGCACACTTGAAGATGTTTCGCATCTCCACGTTCGTCGTGACGTAATACACCATTTCATGCGAACCTAAAGCTTTCTCCTGGCGAATGTGAAGGGTAAGGAGCGATTTTGATGTGAATCCTTGCTGACACACACATTTGAACGAGTCACAGCTACTCATGGGATTCATAACGCCGTGAATAGTCTTCGTGATACGAATCGTTTGCTCCGAATGAGTTGGCAATGATGGCTTTTGAATGTCTTCATTTCTGATTTGCAGTGGAGGTTGCGGAGTCGCCTGACCACCGGCCATTATCACGTGACCACCTGAATATGAACCCGAATTATTTGATAGTCCTTGCATTTGTATTTCTTTTGAGCGTGGATGTTCGATTGTTCCATGCGAACTTGCACCATTTCCATAAACCCCCGTTAGATATTTACCCAACGTTCTCAACGTGTCATTCAGAATAGGGCGAATCATGAAATTTGGCAAAGGAGCCTTAGTAATGTCATGTAGCTGATTTTTCCATTTCAGGAAGCCAGAGTAAAGCCTTGCCAAATCAAACTGGATTTCCCCCACCCACGTCCCCATTTCCTTCTTGTCCTTCCGCGCATTCTCCAACAGAGATTGCAGCTGTAGCCGTTCTTCCCTCTGATTTCGAATTATCATGTCGGTCTCCTTTAACTTTCTCTTCAGAAATGCGATCTCATCTTCCTTCGCCTTTAGCTGGCGTTGCTGCTCCAAAACTTTGATGTCGGAGATTTTGAGCAGCGCACTTAAATTTCCCAAGGTGCTGGCACTAGCTGGAGCACTTGATATGGCGTCCGTGTTAATGTTGCACTGACACTTTTTGCATTTTCCTTCCTCAATTGGATCTGAAGGCCCACTGTTCTTAGGGAGAGGAAGCAATTTGTATATTAGTTGAACACCTTGTAGAAAGTCGTTTGTATCCACCTGGAGAGATTTGAATGCAGTCCTGTCTTCATCGGAGATAGCTGCATATTGTGGCACTTCGGATTCCAAAAAGTTTTCTGGGTTGGACGTGTCCATGTCCATTGTGCCACACTGACGTGTTGTTCACAGGTTATCAAACTTTAGGATTTAAGACCCACGGAAACATGCAACTTTGACTAGACTAGACTATTTCTGATCTCATGAGAGGCGAAACGAAGACTGAAGGGCTCAGACGTTTTGTTTTGACATCGTTGCGTGAGCTAGTCCCCTTCTCCGTTCTCTGACTCAATACGCATGTAGCTTAAGTACCCAAGTCAGCTTCACGAGAAGGAATGATGAGCATATCTCTGTCTCCATATCGGAGTGTTTGAACTGTGAAGCTTCTATATTTAATATAAGGAGCTACAATAAAATCGTACTGCGTGTGCGTAACAGCATCTTCGAAGAAGTCGATGTTGTGTACGTAGGTTGGGGTTTAAAGGAAAGGATAATAGTGTCTAGTGTCAGTGTGAAGAGGATATTCATGAAGGGATGAAAATCGAGATCTCCAGCAAGTGCATAGAAAATGTAAGATAATCATACAGACGCACGCCAACATGCTCAGCTTTTTGGAAGTACCGTTGTTTGAAACCTGAAAGCACTTCTCTGCGCTGCTATGCTGGACGTGCAACCGTTGAAATATTTACGGCAAATGGGAAGATGCATATGGTGAGCCACACGTACTAAACCCTTCGAAACAAGATGTTTTGTTATACTCCATGTATTTATATAGTGGTTTTGGATATGATATAGCCTTTATTTTGACTGAATCTCGGACTTGTTGTTAGTTAGTGCTACGGATATGTCTGGGCAGAGGGTAAGTACAGGTACATGTATAAGGTGAACAAGGGAACATTGTATCCTCAAACCCAAACAAACATAAAAACGTTTTAGACGACCCATGGACAAGAGGCAAATCATGACAAAAAAACATATGCACTCTTCTCCTTTCCTTCGCAGGAATTCTTCTTGTAGTGATTGTACATTTTTATTAACAAGGAACTCATTTGTAATGTCTCTGCTGACTATCTAATGCGAGTTATTTACACTAAAAATTACGATTAACATTTTCTTAAAGGCTTATTTATATGTAGATTATATATAATAGTAGCAATATGAGAGTACAAATATAGTAAAATCTACCCAGATGACATCGTAAATCATAAGAAAGTATAATTATCTGCCTAAGTAAAAAGTAAAGTAACGATTACAAGAATTTAGCAGGTCTTACCTCCTTTTCTCACTACAATCTGAACATACATGTTACAATTTACAGTAAAAATACTGAATAATACTGTTAGTTTTAAAAGCTCGTTATTAGTAAGGCTCTTCGTTTCATACCACATATCCCCGAAGGTAGAACATACTCATCTTAAATCTAATGCTAATCTAAAGTAAAGGACGCGGTAGAATAAAATTACGTTGTGGAATACCAGTTGCAGTTTCTGAACTTCGACGACTTCCACACCACACCACCTCAACTTCTGATACGGCCGGAGATGGGGAACGACGGAAAGCCAAGGTAGACTCTAACCGTTTACTTACAGCCGCAGATAGAGCGGCATTTCGATTGAAAGGGAATATGTCAAAACTGTAAAACAACAATTCTATCAAATATTTCAAGTCGTAAGTATCATATTCACAGAGTAAACCATAACATTCAGTCAGATAACCTATTGACGCTCTCGTGTTAACCTGTGTGCCGTTTTTTGATGTTGATTTAACGCTTGTTGAGACTCAAAACTCTGAGCACAGAAATTGCAAGCACGTTTCTTTTCCACTTCGCATGTGATATTGTGGAGTAGCTTTAGGTGAGCCTTGAGTCTGTACCGCTCTGGAAATCCAACTGGGCACAAATGACACTGGAATGATTTTGGATTCAGACGAGATCGAATATGCCGGTGCAAGTTTCGCTGAATTGTATAGCGCTTCCCACATAAGCATAGGAATCCAGTTTTAACTGAGGCATCCTTTGGAGTTGCCATACCATGACTTGGAGGTGGAGGTGGCGTTGACTCTGAAGGAACATCTATGCCTGTGGAATCATCACTGTCATCGCTATCAGCAAACGGAATTTCTGCGGTAAGTGTAGGTGGCCCTGACTCTGCTGGCTCTTCTGTCCCACTTTCTTCAAGATTCTCATTCTCATTTGACTCACATTCCGTGTTCTCTTCCATTTCACAGTAGCTTACTTGTGTTAGTCGCTTCCGCAAAGTCCTTAGCCTCCGCTTGTTTTGAATGGGCGGGGGTACATCTTGACCTTCGGAGGAACGAACTGCAGGTCTCTGACGCAGTCTTAACTTCAAAGGAAATCCTCGCGGGGTGGCTGGACATGAGGTAGCAGCCCGTAGTTTCGATTTCTTCGCAATCCTCTTCGACACTGCTCTAATCCTTGAGAGGTGTGAACGTTGAGCTGGCGTTATAGCACTAGCAACCGCAGGTGTATCAGAATTACTCAAGCTGAAAATTCAAGCGTAACAAAAATTCAATAAAAATAAAATGCATTTGATTTGATCATAGGGCTGGACTATACATTCTTTGCGAATTTATACCTTTTATCGTTCTTCTGATGAAGTACTTTCTTAGAAGACTTCACCTTCCTCTGCTTCTTTGATTGCCTTTCTCCCTTCTTAGGTCCTCTTTTCCTTTTCCCTGTCGCGATCTGCCCCCCTTCGGCCTCAGCGATGTTGGACTTGTTGGAGGTTCCCCCCAGATCTTCATTAGATTCCTTACTCCCTGTGGCTGCATCTTTTCCTTGTCCCTTATCCCCAGTCAGCTCATTAAACTTGTTCAGCAACTCTTCAATAACGTCTTCCATGGGTAGTGAAAACGGCTCTCCTTGTCCTTCCTGATCAACTTCCTCGGGGACTGTGACATCAGGAATGCTGCCTCGCCCATTGTTACTCAACCGCTCCACAACATCTTCAACTTTCTCCTGCAACATCACCACTTCTTCCCTCATTTTATCCAATTTCTCCTCCAACTCCCCCTTTTCCTGGCGAAGACTCGCTACCAGAGTCGTCAACTCAGCTTTATCTTTTTCAAGTCCTATAATGCGACCTTCAACCTGCTCGTAGTACAGCCTTAGTTTGGTGGCTAGCTCAGATCTCTCCCGACAAAAAGACTCCTTCTGCGCCTTCAGCTTATTGTGTAGTTCCTTGTTCTGTGCAACGAGTATGCCATATTCTCCTCTTCTGACCTTCCTTGCTGGGCGCAACAACTCATCGAGGAAGTTGCTGGTCTCCTTACTTGGTGCTACAGGCGCAGGATTTGCACTTAATAGCCGTGGTGCAGGTCCAGGAGGAGGAAGTGCAGGAGGAAGATCACCTACTCCATGCGCAAGATGTCTGCACCCAGTCCTTCCATCAATCATCCACATTGACTTCGAATTCGACAGCGGAGCACAGTTGCTTAGGATTTCGCGCACCGTAGAAATGGCTTGAGTACTTTTCACTCCACCGGAACTGGAGGTGGAGGAGGATACGAACACAACTTCCGGGTTATCGTCAGCATCCGCCATAACTGAATAGTATGGGTTGTGTTTGTTTGTGTGGAATATCCCAAATCTAGATTGAAAAAATTAACATTAATAACTTAAATTATTAACTTTGACTCTAACACCTTTACCATACATACACAAAATATAAAAGCATCTTTCCATTATTTCTTATTGTTACTCAGCCATCACAACAACTAACCTCCAATGACTAAATTGACTGTCAACTTCGTTTCCTTCTCGTCCCAAGTGAAATCAATGACACTTCAGTGTTCAGTCAGCAGACAAACAATAATGATAATTGAACAAACCAAATCACGTCCAACGTCTCTTGCTTATGATTTTGAAACTGGAAAATCTGATAACAAAAACAAGCATTGAAAAACCACTCAAACAAAAAATGACGAAGATGATGTTATTTCTTATTTGCAATTTGTGAGATAAAATCACTTTTATTTTTGCATTAGATTCCTTGGAAACGGGAATGGCTAGAATGTTCATTGACATCATTGACAACAATTGAACATCTGACAAAAACCTACCGGTGTAGCGTGTAGCCACTAGACACTGAATGCCTAGGCAACTAATCAGCAGGTGAATTGAGAAACTGAAAACTGAAACCGAAATTTAACGATTCAGCTTTCGACGGTGCTGTTGGCACGAAGAATAGAATATTTATGCTGGAACCTGGAACTGTGGTGCTTCTTGGAACACACAAAATCAAACAACTGAGGTCGTACACGTTGGAGACATAAATGTGCAAAACAAAATTATGTAAACACTTGGAACTGGAAGACGAGTGTGACTGCGACTCTGTGCTCATCTGGCAGAAAGCTCTAAAAAGCGAAGTTGATGTTGTATGTGGCCGTGGCCTTGAGCAAATCTGGGGAAATGTCAACGAGCAAATGAACTTCCATCGGACTTTAATGCAATGCACAATTTTAGTTGCGATTTGAAGACAAGTCACATTCTTCAAGTCGCAAAATGTTTATGCATTTATTACATTTTTGCAGGTTTCATCTAAAAAAATAATAATTAATTAAAAATGATTTGAGGAAGTCCATTTTCTCATAATGCCCCTAATGCGGATGAAGCGGAATTTAATGCTGTCCATTCTAAAGTCTTATGGATATTGAATAATATTTCATGCAAAATGCAAATTATAATTATATGAACAGTTTGTAGCTTTTTTGAAGTAATGTCAATTGTCAATAATTGTTAATTTTTGCTGGTTAGGATATTACCGATGTAATGCTGGAGGAGAGGATGATCAATGTGCAATACGAATGAAAATATCGTGAGTGATATATGCGTATTGTGGAAGTGCAGACGGCAGGATCAGACTTCTTTATAGCCTTCATATGGGATTTAGTTTTCCAGGAATCGACTCATCAACTTTTATGTCTTGAGTCTTGAGATGGGTAATATGGGTATGGTTGGTGTTAGTATGTATGAGTGGAATGGAGGGGCTCAAAAATTATTGGGAGGCAATAATTTTTTACTCATATGTCATCGAATATACTTTGGTTGCATAGTTGCATTTTTGTAAATGGAGTGGGAAGACTAAAAAGTCAATCGAGTTGCATAATAGCGTATAGTCAGTTACACACGGAGTTAGCTATCACGCGCTTTGATTTCTTCCGAAAAATGAGATCAACACGGTTATTGGCTTGTCCATGGCTGGCTGCCTTTTAAATGGCAAATCAATTCAGCAAACTCAATAAACCTGGAAGATTTTCAGAGAGAGAGAAAGTTTTAACTCGAACACGTTACACAGGCAAACTTCTCACGACCCCTTGGTAAAAGTGAGAAATGTTTTGGATGATAATTTCCATATCCATGAATAATCAGCTCAATTCCCTACATGTCCTTGGAAATGGATACAATGGCAAATCTGTTTCGGTCCGACTAGCAAGAGACCAATGCTCCCAAAACATAATTAGTAAGTCAGTGTTGGTATAACACTGTGTGCATACATCAAACGCAAACTTGAGCAGCGTTGAAGCGTGAATCCAGCAGGTACAGCTTAAAATATAATGAGAAATCCTATCTTGCAATTCTTCATTTGTACTATTTCTTCAGGTGGAACTGGAAACAAGTGGTACAAGTGAAACAAGTAGATACGCATGCCTAATATTGCAATGTAACTGCCACCACCACATCACATACACAGAACATAGGTGATGCTCATAGCTCATGCGTGTGTTTTTTAGAATTTTGAAATGAAGGAGATTATTTATTGAAGTTGCACGGACCAAAGGTGAATATTATACATTTTCTTACCATCTCTACCAAAGTTCGAAGGCAGCAAATGTCCGATCTGAATAAGGATAATAATATGGATAACGTGGTTGGTAAACTGAACACGGTTACACCAACATACAGAATGGGGTTTAATAATATAGATATGTAAGTAAGCATGGAAAGCCAGTGTATCAGAGCATGCACATATATTTTGTTTCCGGATGAGATATGATACGATATGCATGAAACATTCATTTTATGGCCAGTAATAATTCATTCTTGATATGAAGTTATCCAATAAACACACACAACACACATAAAGATTTGTCTGGTGAAAGGAAGGTTTTGTAGTCCTTTACTTGTAAAAGTGGAGTTTACGTTTGAAGGGAAAGACATGCCGAAGACAATTATTTCCGTGGATTTATCCAAAGATCCTCGGGAGCAGCCGAGCCGTGTTTTGCACAATAGGTGGCACCCTGAAATACCCGCTGTGGCGACAGTGAAACCCGGTGAAGTTTTCAAAGTAGAATGCGTCGAGTGGACTGGTTAGCATAAATCTTGTCTGTGTAAAGGGATTAATGTTTGCTTGGTACTTCCGGTCTGAAAATATATTTGGTGGTTCGTATTTTCAGGTGGACAAATCGGGAATAATGATTCTGCAGATGATGTCCGCGACTTGGATCTGGATCGATGTCACTACCTCTCCGGACCAGTTGGTGTTGAAGGTGCTGAGCCAGGAGACTACCTCGAAGTTGAGATTCTGGAAGTACAGCCCATTCCAGGTCATGAGTGGGGCTATACGGGAATATTCGATGTGAACAATGGAGGAGGCTTTCTTTCGGATGTTTACATGACTGCAGCGAAGGCGGTTTGGACCTTTGAGGGGATTTATGCGAGTAGTCGTCATATTCCTGGAGTAAAATTTCCAGGTATGCTATATCGGAAGTATAATGCAAAGAAAATATTTTTGATAGAGGTGTGAATTTTTTTCGTGACAAGGGCTTATACATCCTGGAATCATTGGAACCGCTCCATCCCAGGAGTTGCTCAGCAAATGGAATCACCGGGAGTGGCAGCTTGTGAGCAAGGACCCATTTCGAGTCCCTCCTTACGCCCTCCTTCCCGATGACAAAGGCTCGCTGATGGGTTGTCTTGAGAAGACGGGAGAGTTGGCAAGAACCAAAGCGAAGGAAGCGGCTCGCACCATTCCACCGAGGGAACACGGTGGGAATTGTGACATCAAAAATTTGTCAAGAGGCTCAAAAGTCTGGTTTCCGGTGTATGTTCCAGGTGCTAATTTGAGCATGGGGGATATACATTTCTCTCAGGGGGATGGGGAAATAGCGGTGAGTTCTCCACACAAAGGCTGAGTATAACTAAATGTATTTTGTCCAGTTTGTATTTTCTTCTTCTAAACTTTATGACTAGTTTTGTGGAGCAATCGAAATGGCTGGAGTGATCACATTGAAAACGAAGTTGATCAAGAATGGCATGTCCCTTCATGGAAATTTGAACAATCCCATCTTCATGCCAGGACCGGTGGAACCTCGATTTACCAAATACTTGACGTTTGAGGGGATCAGTGTTGATGAGAAAGGGGAACAGCACTATTTGGATGCTCATGTGTCGTTCAAGCAAGCAGTCCTAAATTGCATTGCGTATTTCAAAAAGTTTGGATATACCGGCGAACAAATATATTTGCTCCTCTCTGCTTGCCCTTGCGAAGGAAGGATTGCGAGCATTGTGGACATTCCGAATGCTTGCTGCTCCATTGGTATTCCAACGGAAATATTTAATTTCAATGTGGAACCGAAGGATGGGGGTCATACTTGTGTGATTACTACGAATTGTCCGGTGTCCGTGGCAGGTGCTAAACGAAAAGACAAAAGTGTAGAGAGGTAGCAATGCAATAATATATAAAAGGTAATTTCCTTTGTTTGCAGGAACTATAAATTATGCATAAAATATGTTGAAATTACATTTAATGAATATTAAACTAATGTCTCCAAAATTTCGAGAATTCCAGTAATGTCTCAGGATTCCCCAAATGTCAGGCTTGAGCAAAAAATAAACCGATAAACAGACTTCAAGTGCATGGATGAGTGAATAAAGAGAGCTGGTATCAATAAAGTTGTTGTGATAGACATTATAACACCTAGTTGACCTACAGTTCTTATCATTAATGGCGAAGTTCGTAATGCGAACCCCTTCCAAAGTGGCATCGAATTGAGAAATAATACGGAAGCGCGTTATAATACACGTTACCATGGATACCGCTGCAGTTGCCATCTAACTGAGAAATGATTATTTTACGGAAGGATCGAAAATGCCTTAAAAATACTCAAACTTCTCATACATTGATTAATGCATGGAAACTTAGGGCTACGAACTCGAATATACTGAAAGAATCCTGAAAACTGAAAGGTTGAAGTTGAAACGAGAAAACTTGTGAATGAATGTAACATATTATTATTGTCTTTTTCAGTTTTCAACATATTTTGTCTTCTCACATATATGTAACAATTGGCATATGGAGCCATAAAAAGCATTTACGTATAACTTATGGATATAGCAAGCATGTCTTTGTCAGTCGACTCGACAATGTGTCGGTGTGCCCATATCAGTACATCAAAAAGAGAGCACAAAACGGAAATATATCGCGTTATAAACAACTACACAAACACTACACAAAATAAATGCATTGGTGCAATTACAACGGCTCATTTAGAAGCTTTCTCCACAATTTCAGCGAGCTGGACGATATTTTTAGCTTGGAGAACTAATGGCATGTCAATCATTTGTCCGTGAAATGTGAATGCGCCCTGGAATTCAATATTCTGAATTAAAATCTGAGTTCATATCGCTTAAAGTAAGGAATTCATGAGAAATAGTTTATTGTTCCAGTTTACCTTTCCAGACCTCTGATGCTTGTCAAATCCCTCAATGAGTTCCCTAGCCCATTCAATCTTCTCAGCTGCTGGAGAAAATGCCTCCTGACAAGTCATAATTTGACTCGGGTGGATAACTTGTTTTCCAGTAAAGCCCATTTGGGCCCCTTCCTTGGCTTGCTTCCGTAGTCCATCAATATCTACGAAGATACAAAGTACGGAAGTACAGGATAATAATAATGTATTAATTAATAATTATTAATTTTCTTCGCGATCTAGGGTTAGTTTGAAGGACTTACTCTTATAATCTATGTAAACAATGTCAATCGCCTGAAGCTTAAATGCTTTCGCAACCATCACGATCTTCTGGCGAGCGTACACAAGTTCCGAAGCTTCTGCTGTCCTAGTCGCTCCTAAATTGTTGTAAATATAATAATAATAAAAACATTTAGAATTTATAATAAATACAATAGATTATTTTTCAATGTGGGCACCTATATCAGCACAATAATCATCCGATCCGAACACGATAGCATCGGGAACGAAGTGGGATTTTTTCGACAAATCCCAAGCAGTCTGACAAATATGCGGGATGGCAAGCAAAGACATCGCTGATTCGACAAAGATTATCAGGTTGATTTTTCGATGAATATTTCGCTCCTTTCCAAGAATTTTCGTTGCAGTTTCGGAAAACTAGAAAATAAAGTACACAATACAATCTTACCAAATTTTACACCAAAATGAGAAATAAATTTGATTGCAGATCTCCAGTACGTACCCACTTCAAATGGTCCACCCCGTCCACCTTTGGAACATGAATTGCACTTGGTAAATATCTTGCGGGTAAAATAGTTTCCAAATCCGTTTGGCACAACCCACTTTGAACAGAGTTGACACGAACAGTTATCTCCGACTTAACTGAGCTGGATGTATCTCCATTATTGTCGAAATATTTGCGACTGTTCGTCCTTGCTTCTTCCTAAGGAAATTTTGGAAAAACAGAAACTTCAAATTTGAAAATTCTTCAAACAATTAAATTTTTAACCGCTTACCTTTTTATTAACGGCAACCCCATCTTCACAATCTAGAACAATGCAGTCAACTCCCAAACTCGGGATTTTTGCAATTTTCCGTTGATCACTGGCTGGAACGTACATGAGAGCTCGACGAGGAATATATTTCTGCATGAAATTAAATTTAAGTAATCCCAAAAATAAAACAATTATCTTAATTAAGTGAGCACATTTAATTAAATATTTTATTACCCTCTTGTAATCCTTAGTGGAACTGGAGGCCCCTACATCGTTCGAAAATCTGGAAGAGCAAACTGCTGCTGGAAATCTTCCAGCTTCGAGGAATTGGGGTGTCCTCGAGAATACACGCCGAAGAGTTGCCTACACAAAAAAGTATACAAAAGTGAACAAAGACATTTCGGGGCGACGCGATACTTACAGTCAATATGCATAACGCCCCGCCAAATTCAAGTTTCAATGATAAAGGGTTGTTATTGCTGCAATGCAACCGGGCTGAGCTTTCCGACTTCTCTCTTCTCACATTTTTGTGCAGCAAATTTTTTAAGTTTAAATTGTAATTTTAATATAATTGCTAATTGTTAAACAATGGAGACAATAATAGAACAGCAAAGGAGATACCATGAAGAACGGGAACGGTGTGTCGATCAAATGGTCAAGGAATGTCTTCACAAAAAAGTTTCAGTAAGAAAAATTGTCCACCACCACAGATTTACTCTAGAGCGTGATTGAGCTGAGGTGTTTTTGTTGTTGTTGTGGGGGTTTTGGTTTGGTGTGGGTATGCATGAGGGTATTGTGCTGAGGATGTGATGGGTGTAATTTGTAATTATGTTTGAGTGTAATTGTTAATTTTTTTAAGTAATTTTATAAAAAGGAGTATATGGAAAGTGCCAATTCAAAATTGCCAAGTTTTTAAATTAGTTTTTGGAGACCTTTGCACAAGGTCACCATTCCAGAAAAAAGATATTTTGTAGATCCTTTCAAGCTCTATCAATGGTGAAAATTAGAAAATGGTGACCTTGTGCAAACTACAAAAATTATCGACTCCAAAAGTTCACTTT
>JAQFZW010000608.1:0-50180 GCA_034687055.1 Heteromurus nitidus | reverse complement strand
ATACATGGAGAGGAGTCTGTGTGCAAAATCCTGACCGATATAAAACTTAACATCGGGGCCGGTTGCCTCGTAAGTATTGTGTTTTGATAACATAAACTACCTGTCGCAACTCAATTTTTTGCATGACACTTTTTCTCGAATCCCTTTTTTCTGAAGTACTTTTTGGAACGTGGCCCAACAAAAGATGAAGATCGTGATTTGTTTTAATACAAACTGAACTTTGGGTCTGCAGGTTGTCTGCATTTGCACAGGATTTGGAATGGCATTCTTTTAACTGACGATGAGATCAGAACTAGAAAACCAGTTCATTAGCATTATTATAGATGCAGTCTTATTGACATAACATACATTTAGTTGGACTGGGGTCCTAAGGTCCGCGCAAATGTAGGAACGAATATATACAAAAACTTGCAGTGCAGGGTTGTGTTCACCTTCACGTAACCTTGAAATAAAATCGCCTTAAGTAAGAGTGCGAGTGTTACTCTCTACCGAATCTTGTCGTGGTGATCAAATGCTTGATTTCCTCTCATTAAATTTTGAATGTTCGTTTATATTTGACACTTGGTCCTGCTTATCTCAATATTTAGTGAGTGTCCATGAGCGGATTCCTGAAATAACATTCCAATTCCTGTTGCACTTCTGCTGAAAACAAAATGTTTCAAGAATTGTGCATTACTGCGTTACTAGCTGTGGCAGCTTGGTACGTTAACTTATTTCTGTCGAGAAAGAACAGCAAAGAGCCACCAGGTATTTCATATCATTAATGGTTATGGTTGATTGCAGAAACAAAATCGAATAATTATTTTTTTCACATTTTTATTGGGAATGTCCAGGGCCAGTTCCTCTCCCATTACTTGGAAATTTAATTACCATTGCCGGAGCTTCTGCTGATCCGACCGAAGCGCTAGGCATTTTAGCAAAGAAATATGGGGAAATTTTCAAGTTACAAATGGGAACAGTGTCTACAGGTAGGAGGCAGTTGACATCATGTCATAAAAATGGAATGATACAATGGAGCCCTAAACTTTTTGAAAATATGTATGTTATAATTAGTGGTGCTAGCAAGTGCAGAAGCCGCGAAAGCTGTTCTTTGCAAAGAGGATGGATGCGGCCGAGATTGCCGAGGCATATTTCATGATCGCTCGTTAAAGCAAAACTTGGGTAAACGAGTTCAACACGAATGTTACATAACATGTTTAAATCTAAATATTCATTCAGGCCATGATTGTGAAAACCATAGGCATAGCCTTTTCGGATGGAGAGGTCTTCAAAACCACAAGGACATGGACGTTCCGGGTATTGAGGGAGCTGGGATTTGGCCGCAACAATTCCATGGAATGCAGAATTCAAGATGAAGCAAAATATTTCGTAGCAAAAATGAAAGCAGAATTGAAGAAAAACGATGATATATTCGATGTTAACCTGAAATTTCCAATTCATACTTTGAACATTACGTGGATGATGTTGACTGGCGAGCGAAAAAGCGAGGACGATAGAAAATTTTCGGATTTGCTGAAAGCTAGTGATGAGTTCTTGCGAGTTGGTGTACTTGGTACTGGACTGTTGGTTGCATATCCATTTTTAAGATATGTGTTTCCAGAAATGACTGGTTTTAACATCCAGATGAAATGCGTAAGAGCAATACACAGCCTTGCAATGGTAGGTTGATATGCTTCATGATGATACGTTTACTTTAATGAATTTTCTTTCATTCAATCAACAATTGGGCGATATTATGTGTCATGTTTCAATTCGCTTAGGAAATACTCCACGAACATAGAGTGGATGGACATTATAAAATCCAACCGCATAACTATATTGAAGCATATCTTGAAAAGATGGACGAGGAAGCTGGAAAGCCAGACACAGTGTTCACGGGTATTGTAGATTATTCAACAAACTTTTACTGATTCACTGATTTTTATAACTTCCAACTGGTGCCATTAGCCATGCACAAACTTTTACATAAAATACATGTTTTGATATGTAGAGGACAACTTTAAAGTGATCTTGGCCGACCTATTCCAGGGTAACTTTTAATACTACAATTTATTCACAACTCACAGAGTAATTGGACCTCATAAAAATTTAATGTGCAATTGTTTCAGCAAGCAGTGATACCACATCAGGTCTCCTCGAGACGTTACTGTTACATCTCTCGTTAAATCCAGAGATACAAAAGAAGGTTTTGGACGAAATAGAAAATACCATAGCTGAAGGTGCATCCATTGGAATGGATCATTACAAAAAGTTAGTGCATGAATTAATGGGATAACATTTTTGTTTATACTTAAAAGAACAACTATAATAATTGTTTGCACAACAAACGCAATGAATTTTGTTTATAATGAATGAAACGAATGGGTGAAATGGGAAAGTGAGAGTTTTTTTCTGTGACAGAATGACGTATACTCAAGCCGTGCTTTATGAGAGTCATAGACATGCTAAAGTTTTACCGCAGGCTGTGCCTCATCTAGCTTCAAACGACATTCACTACAAAGGATACTTAATTAAAAAGGTGAAATGACTAGGCTAGACATAAAATGAAATCAAATTTCATTATATTTATAATATTTGTATATGCTTTGAGAGTGATCGTGAAATTGTGTCTGCTTTACTATGCTTAGGGTACTATACTGCTGCCAGGGACAGAGGCAATGAACAGTGATTCAAGGTACTTTCCACACCCAAATGAGTTTCACCCAGAACATTTCATTGACAAGCAAGGCAATTTGATTAACACAGATAAAATCTTCCCATTTGGATTTGGTAAGTTAAATATTTCCTCATTTAAGGATTGATTACTATATACATACGTACATAGCGTTTAATTATTACTTCCATGAATATCAATATAATCAATTATTAATATTATTAGGGAAGCGGTCCTGTCCTGGAGAGCCAGTTGCTCAACTTGTCGCATTTATATTTGGTGTTACACTGCTCAAAGAGTTCGAATTCTTTCCTGAACCGAACGTACCTTTGCCCACAACTAAAATGCAGATTGGAATAACAATGCGACCACATCCGTTCAAAGTATTAGCCAAGCCAAGATATTGATATCAATAAGCATTTGTATGTCTATATAACTTGCTTCAGTGGCGTTGCCACTAAAAGTTTAAGCATAATGTTAAAACACAATCAATAAATGAATTATAAATAGTAACAGTACTTTCTCCCAAACTTATTTCATGTAAGGAATATTATTATCCTTTTGCTTGAAACTTGTAACGGTCCGAACAGCCACTCGAAACCGCATCCGGTTTTTCTGCCGTCGAAGCTGTATATCCATATGCTCCGAAGCGAAGTACTTTGCATATACCTTTCTTAATCGGACAAATATATATGCGGAGAAAGCTTTCAATTCTTGTTTTGTAAAAACACGAAACACATATCGCTTGGTGAGATGTTCGATTCCAAGAACAGCGGCTCCCAACGCGTGACCAAAAATCAGGAAAATGAATGCTCCTTGGAGGACTTTCATGTTCAAGTTAATTTGACTAAGCTTCTGTCTTAGTCGAAATTTTCCACCTCTCTGCTCTTTCTCCTTGTGTCCAAATTCCTCGTACCAGTACTTAATCAATCCGGCAGAGTTTAATCTTCCTAATGCTGTATCGATTTTGTGCTTGAACGGCGCATATTGTTGGACAGGCCATGCATAAGTTGTGAGAAAGAGTCGCTCACGAATTACTTTAATTTGTGAAAATCCAATTTCCTTCTGGTCCCACTTAATACCCTTTACAGCAGATTCTTCAATGACGTAAGCAACGAGGGACGTCGGTGGTTTAGATCCGTCCGTAATTAACCTTCGACTGATTTGTTTGATAAGCTTCACCGCCTTCATCTCCGCATCATTTGCAGTCACCGGCTCTTCTTCCTCAATAAAACCTTCCTCTTCAGGTTCAAAATCGTCCATTGCGGACTTGATGAGTTCGAAGAATGCTCCTTGTTTCCCGATAGATTTGAAGCTGTACCCAAAATCCAATAAATTTTGTAGAGACTCTGCCTCTTTTGGGGAAATTGGGTTGATTAAACTTGTTATTAAGCTGGTATTGTACAATGTGGATATGATCAAACATGAAAACCACCATATTGTCAGTAGTAGTTTCAGCAATCTCCTTGGCCTTAGGGTGATCTGTGTGGAGCTTAGGGGTTGACCAAGGAGAGGTTGTAGCGTTATTTGAAGAGCCTCAAACATGGCGACATGGATCGGTTTTCGTGTTTCTTCAAGATACTGTCGCTCAAGAATTCTGCTCAAAGACCACTTCCCTTGAAGTTTCTTTGAGAATGGAGGCTCCAACGTGTATTGGTTGATGATGATGTGAAACAACAAGGAAATAATCCCAATCAATAGAAGTATCAATGGCCAGATTTCAGGATTAAAAGCGAGCCAAATTCCAAGAGCGAATAAGTCGCTTTTCTTTTCCACAACGAAAACTGGTAGTGGGTCATTAAAAAATTAAAATTTCATTATTATCAACTCCATAATCCAAAGTTAGTTCACACAAAATTTTAACCTCCTACTAAGTCCTCATGTTAAATTTCACACGGGTTAATCAAATACAGAAAAGATCGCCCTAGCCTAATCTTGTCCATGTTAAATTCCTCCCTATGCTAAGTCCCATGTAAAATCTAAACACCTTCGGAATGATGACGTCACGAGGGTCAAAATATGCAAATGAGCACCTAATTTGCGTAATTTCAAAAAAATGATGATGTAAAAAATCACTTTTTTGGCGGGAAAATTTTGTATAAGAATTTTGAAAATATGCAAATTAGGTGCTCATTCGCATATTAATTTTCGAGAAAATTAGACTGGTTTGGTAAACTTGAACTTACCGATGGGATCATTCGTGAAGACGCTGGAAAAGTCAACATACATAGTTCGCTTGGGCGTGATAGAGATTCCTCCAACCGCAAGATCAATTTTCTCCGCTTCGAAAAATGCAATCATGTTTGAAATATTGCTGGTTCCACCAAAGTACCCATGTCCAGAGGGGTCCGAGTTCGAGAGATTGGTCCACGTCACCGAAAATTCTAACGATTTTCGCATTTGTGAAATCATTTCCCATTCAACGCCACCACAAAGTGAAAGTAGTTCTAAGGTTGACATTGACACAGTCGTAATATTTTCAATTCCAACCCCCTCGAATGCAGAAATTCCCTCCGTGTAGCAATTAAAGTGGGGAGGATGATTAAAGAAACCGATGCTTAGAGTTGTGTCATTGAACGATAATTTATGATAATCATGAAATACATGGAAAAATTTTGCAAACTGGGTTTTATTTCGCTGCCAATAGCCGAGATCCCGTTCTTGCCATTTGGTAGGTTGGCCGCAGTATTCGCAAACAGAATAAATATGCATCAATGACTCTGTTTCTGTTCTGTTTTCTACGACGATTTGCAGTAATATGCCACTTCGTTGTAGGATTTTAGTTTGAACATCAACTCGATTCGAGCTCAAACTTGTACTATTCAATGTCTCCGAAGAAGGTTCCTCAATCATATTTGACAAGAATAAGACTTGATCCGAACTTTCAATGAACTTGGGCAGATTTAAGTGACCAATGTCCATTTCGTCAGGTTCATCACTGTCTGTACAAAATTAATGGTTTAAATTGCCAAATTCTACCCGTTCTTAAGATTACTTTGTAGGTTTGATCTTCTTACCAAGACTGGTCAACATGTCCTCTTCTGGACTAGTGTACATGACACCATCTTGGGATTTGATCAGGTCGCAGACAAATATTATGGAACATGGTCGTCGTTTCCAGGCGAGGTACGTGGCCCACACGTCGGAATTCCCTATTTTTGCAAATTCTTGGTATGACACAATTAGAACAGGAGGTGCCCATTGACTCAATTGCAGTAGCATGTAATCCATAAAGTCAGTACAGCCTCCGCTTGTAACAATTACAATCCCATCACAATTCGATTCCAAGGTTGCTTCTGTTAGTACGGATGCGATATCTTTGGAAAACTCCAAGTCAATCGCGGCTTGTTCCACAGCCGTCCTAGTCACAGTCACATTGCTCACATTCAATAGCAACCCTTTCGAGCTCAGAGGAAGAGAAGCGAGACAAAATATTGAAGTGATTGGAAGAAACATGGTTTCGAGTTTACTCTCTGGAGCTGCTTTTGCTCCAGCAGAAATATTTGCAATGATGATTTTTATACCTGAGAAGGAGCAGCTGAAGCTTTTCATGATTACAATTTACAATTCGCAAAATGCAATAATGAGATTGGTCGTACATAAACCGATATGGCGTAATTCACGGAGTCAGTTACTGTTATTACTTGGTCGCAGGCGATGGTTGCTTCTTTCCAAATTGCAATTTACTTGGAACACACAAAGTTCTTATAAATTTCATTTCGATACGACAGACTTTATTATCAAACTTGTTGTTTCTTACACAAAAATAGGATTAGTTCATGGGAACACATTAACACTCATCTATACGTACTGATAGGGCATAATGAGAACATTCAATATTCAAGTTACTATTAACTCTAAGGCCGGGTCCAAAATCTAATGCATTTTATAAGAAACTCGTAATCTAAAAATCTCTTATTCCATTAAAAACATAATAATATCGAGTATTTGTCCGTAACGCAGATACAAAGATATCACACCGACACCTTCCATATTAAACCTAAGAATATATATGACAACTTTTATCCTAAAATTACATTACCTATTTTACATGATTTCATGATTCAGAGCAAATACCTTCCTCGACCACATACAAATAAGAAATACGCACTTCCTCATTATGCCGTACGACAGGTATTTTAAAAGAATGTAAAACAGCATCGTTTGCATTGCAGTCATTTGAGAATTTTTGGAGATATTTCAACGAGGTCAACTATGCGACAGTGTAACCTACATAAAATCCTTTATCACTAAATCTTATACTAGTCTTTATCATAAGCACCGAGTTAATCCTAGTTGTTTTCTGTTCTGATGAGCTACTTAATCGATTTAATACATTATACAGAGTGGCAAAAATCGCATGCTCTACACTACTATTTACAGGATTACAGGTGCCTATTCAGCGAAACACCAGAAAATCTTGGTGGAGATGGAGGAAGTTCTGCAAAGGAGTCTGGGCTACTTCTTCTGGGCAGCACTACCATTCCATTTTCTGACGTGCTTGCTATTTTCGTTGACTTATGAATATTTTGTGTGCGACCTCTGGAATTCGTTCTTATCCTTCTCATCTCGTCATCGCTTGTGTCATCGAAGGAAACAGAAGTCCTGTTAATCAGTCTAGTTGGAGTGGATGGAGATGGTGATCGGCGCAATGAGAGCTTCAATTCTATCCATCGGAGCATGAGTAGTACCTCTTCCGGGGATCTGAGTCTGTAGTTGGCACTCGTTCTCGTCGAGGGCATGGAGGAAACCTTGAAGGTGACTGCGATTCCAGATAGGACTTGCATGGCTTCCTCATCGCTCTGGTCGTCCCCGCAATAAATAACCCTTACGCGACTCGACCAGTCTGCTCCATAGGTTGTGCGAAGAATGTGGATGGAGGCACGACCACGGTCCCATTTAACTTCAGGTTTAGCTTCAAGGGCCATGGGAGCCTTGTGAGGTTGGAAACCGTGTTCAATGAAGATGTTCGTCGCTTTCGTGATAAGAATGTCTCGCTGATGTCTGGGAACTTCTCTGTAATGGAATGTGAGCAATGCTCCTTTGTTCTCAATCCACGCTCCATCCTGGCACACTTGTTGCTGGAGAGCTTTCAATAATCCGGAAATTCTCTCTTCGTGTTCTGAGGTGATGGGGTGGTGGTATTTAGCGCCATCAGGACTCAAGATTTCTAGACCGTGTGCTGCAGCGTATGTGATCCCATCGATTCCGATAACTTCCTTCAGATTGTTTAGGCTCCGACCGGATATAATGCAGATGCTCACGTCATCTGAGTACAAGGCAAGTCTTCGGAGAATATTTCTAGTTTCCTCTGGCATGTGAGCAAGTTCTGGCTTTTGTGCAATTGGGGCCAAAGTTCCGTCATAGTCCAAAATCAAGCTCAACTTTGCTCGGTTCAGCTCGTCCATCTCGATGTAGTCAGACAAGTAGTGATCAAAGTCTTCAATTGTCAACGGAGCCATTTTTGTTGAAGTGAGGTTGCTGTTTAGGTCACAAGGAATGATGCCGACGCAACTTAAGAAGGTATTCAGCCAACACGTGACATCCATCGTTTGCTCTCGTCGTTGAAGATGCTTCATTCTTAACAGCCGCTCATCAAAAGGCATTTGGAGTGCTCGGTGCAGTTTATCTGCGAATTCTTCAATCTCGTACGGGTTGACAATCAGAGCTTCTTGCATCATGCCTGAAATCACAAAAGTATGGAGAAAATCAAAAAATCTGTTATGATTGAATCTCGATTTATTTTGCATGACTCGTGACAAGTTGTACAGACTTGTTTCTTTATGAAACTGCAATCGCGCCGCAATGACTTCATGTTAATGACGCATATTGTTTGTCGAACAAATACAGATGTGTGCTGTTGATTGTAATTGCATATAAAACACGAAATTGATGTATTTCTTACCACCAGCGCCGGCAAATGGACTCAAAATCAGAACGCCAGGGTCACTGAGGTCTTGGCAAGCAACAAACTCTTTAGCAACTAGATTCATCCCGTCTCTCAATGGTGTGACCATTGCAACTGCAGAGTCTCTGTAGAAGGCTGACAGTTGCTCCTGCGAAATGCATCCGTAGATGTAGCGAATGGGCGACCAGTTGGGCTTGGAAAATCGACCATTAATTCTCCCGATCAATTGGTCCATCTCCTCTTTCAAGGCTTGATATTCTTTCACGTCTGTGCGAGATGGGACTGCAACCTAAAGTTTAAAAACATTTTCATTTTTTTTTGTAAAAGTCGAGTCATGGGGAAACGAGTTCCAATTCATGTTGGCGACTTGGCGCATTAAAAGCATTAAAAGGTCTTCGAACCTGGAGTAAAATGCATTTTTCAATATATTGAGGGTTCTTCTCGAGGAGCCTTTCAAAGGCTTTCACTCTATTCACCAGACCCTTGGTGTAATCCAATCGGTCAACACCGAGAATGATTTGGTGTTCCTTTTCTTTGAGGACCTTGGGAGCATTGCGACTCATCTCTGCAAACTGCTCATATGGAATTCCAATAGGCAAGGACTTGACGTGGATCGTTCTCCCATCCAATTCCAATAAAAACCTGTTGCGATCAACTCTGCAACCCAGTCTTCGTTGGCAACAGTCCAGAAAGTTGAGACAGTAGTCATCAATATGAAAGCCAACCAAATCGCATCCTGCAGAAAGGCAATAACAACAAAATACTTAGCATCCTTATAACGATTTGCGCGAGCATAATATGTGCTAATGACTATAATATCAGAATTTTAAATGGGAATCATACAGCATTTAATTAAGCAGCTAGTTATTGCAACATAAATAAAGTGTCACATTGAGAGCCTCGTGATACACCGTCTGTGTTCACAAATGAGTGACCTTTTGTTTATTGCAAGAAACTGCTCGATTATATGGCTTCAGAAAGAACCAGGACGTTTCAGGTTTACTGATATTTTTCATGGTTCAATGGTATCTGGAACTGCTTTCAGCAATAATCTACTGATCTATATTTCGTTGCACAATATGTGCGAGATTGAGTTGCCACTTTGATACGGTTTGTTAGAGAGTTAGATATATATGCAGCAGACGAGACAACCCTGAGCCTAACACGTGAACCATGAGTAAACAGAACGTGTCCTCTGACATAACAAACACGGTTTTGTGAAAGTTTTCTTTCTAAACCGAGGGGATTTCAAGAAAGTATCTTGCTAATTATTGCTGTTTTAAAACTTTTTTCAAGGTGATTCTGGGTAAAAATAGGTTACAAATACATATGTACAAATGAGAACGGGTGCTTATCTCGGTTGTTAATGTTGTAAACAGTTTCACCCGACTCTCAATTTATTTGATCGGTGACCTAGAGTACTTTTTGTTTCTGTTTTCTTTCAAAACGTGCATGTGTTATCTGGACATATATGTACTCGCTTACCAAGTATTCCTTCAAGGATTTCATCGTCCCAAGGAAAAATTCGCATTATGTCCCACGACGGGAATGGAATATGGAGAAAGAAGCTCATTTTGCATCGTAGTCCTTCTTCCTCAGCAACCTAAGGGAAAGCAAAAAAATAACTGTTTATTTCTCGTTCGTTGATGCTTTTCACCATGTTTGTAAGCATTATTGCTTCCGGGTGATCACGCGAGTACTGAATGATCACAGAGCAGAGTGGGGAGTTAGCCTTGCAGACACGCGTTCGCATATAGACGGAAAACATTCTACTTTGCCATGTACCCGGTTTGCCGGAGCGTTATTTATGATGTTGGCATACATTTGTTATCGTGCATACAGCGTGGTGCATCGTCTAAGAACGTTTGCAGAGGGCAATGTAAACACATGACACTGCCCACGTGTCAATAGCATGCTAGAGGGCTTTGGAACATTACAGTTTTCCGATAAAAACATTGTGCAAGGAAGAGTGTCATCAAGAATATGTATAGTCTGCATATAGTTAACTTTCCGCAATATAAGTAGCTCGTTGCATGTGAGCCAATGTTTTCTTTCTCAGTTTTCACAAACTGTAACAAATCAATTAGTCTGGCTCTTCCATCTTGTGCTTGTTCAAGAATATAATCGATAGCATGATGAGAGTGTGGAGGTTGCGAAAAGTCTCCTTGTATAAAGATATCGGACATTATAACCATTTCATGAATCAGTGATAATTATTGTGCTAATGTGGCGTAATAACAATCACGTTTTTGACAGCTGACAGATATACAACGATTGTCATTGTTTAACTCGCAATGCAATGTTATTTTTGATGCAGTGGAGTTTGGACAGCTTGTGCAATTTGGTCTATATTTACAGAGATAGGCACAGCTTCACCTAAATATCCATAGTCTCATTCTGCCCCAGTATACACTGTACCTTGAAACAGTTTAACTGCGTATCATCAAGTCACTCGCAATTTTTGACCGACTAAAAATGTATTCGTCGATAACATCATATGCGAACAAAAATAAGTCAGATAAACTCACCCGACGAACAGTTGTTGCAGCCAGCATGAGTTGATAATCATGGATCCAAATCAGCGGAGCAGCATCAGTTCGTCCTTGAGCATCCAGCTCAGCCACGCATTTCCTCAGAGCTTTCAGAATCTTCTCAGCAAATATGTCATTCACTTGCTTGTACGCTTCATATGTGTCATTGGAGAAGGTCGCACGGTCAGGCATCGAATGAAACAGAGGCCAGAAAGTGCCATTGCAACATCCGTTGTAAAACTTGTCGAACATTTTTGGCTCAACTTGGACAGGTTCGACTTGCTCTGACAGAAGGCCGGCTGTTGGAGACTTATCCTCAGGGTTGGACTCAGGTATGACCTCGTCCTCAGAGTTGAGTTGAATTCCAGGCCATCCGATCCAGGTACCTTTACACTCAATGACACTTGGGCAGACTGCGGTCACCAATCCTCCAGCACTGTTTCAAGTTCAGGTTTACAAAATAAAAAAATTATTTATTGGTTGATATTTTCATTCATCTCTGGAGATCGTAACATGTTTCACTACATTTTTTATCCATGCGCCGTTGGTTGACCTCGCATGGATATCTTAGTTGTTTCGTCATGTTATGACATGTTATAAAATTAACTCACTCTCTATGTACATATTATGCGTCTCGTTAAAACACATATTATACAATCCTATCTTCCTACCACTCTCATATAATATGCCAATCAATTTTCTGTCAGGTAAAATGGGTGAATATAAGTATATGCATCTGTGCGGTGCTTGAGAATTTTGTCCACAGTAATAAAAAACTTCAGAATTTTTCCTTTATTGGGTGGCATTTGCAAAAATGTAGCCCTTTTGCCGAAAACGTACAAAGCGAGATCCCCCGTCCAAAAATTGTTTTGGGGGCATGTTTATCATTTGATTGCAGTAATTTGTTCACGCCATCACACCATGGCACTTTATTTTTGTGTGAACTATGAACGATTTTGAGAGGGGCCAGATAGCAAATACTGAATTACTTCCAAAACAAAAAATATCAAACAGAACAACCGAGTTAATCAATGCTTGCATATAGCGACAATGCTTACATGGAAAGTTTATATTGAATTGGGATTTTTTCTTGTTTTGAATTCAATGTCGAAATCTTTTGTGGAGCAGAGAAACTGCTGCGTAGAAGGTTTACATTGTAAGTCAATATAATATTGTAGAGAGCAATCACATTAGAATTAGTTTGAATCTGAATGTAGTCAAACTGTGAACTTCAACTGACTCCTCATCTACTTCGCCATGAGAATTGGCATGAATATATTAGAGACAAGGAAAAACGAGTTAAAACTCAACCGACACATTTACTACTCGCTAACTTTTGGAACTACAACAGTGAAATGACTCTCGTGTGTTATACAACACCCATGAAAGAAAGTGCCTAATTGCTGCTTTTTAGTCGCCGTACGTATGACTGAATAACATATAATATTATGTTTTGCGCAGACGACGATGATAATAACCACATATTATGCATGTCAAACCACTTTCTTGAAGTGGAAAGTGAATAGACTGGAAATGTGTCAATTTTTTCCTACGTCAATTTTTCCATTTTTGATGCAGTTGTGAAACAGGTTGAATGCGCTTTTCGACTGACCGAATTAATTTTTCTAGCCAAGTTGCGCCCAAGAAATTGTTTCCTTTTGTATGCAAGATCAGCAAGATGTGTCTCCTATCAATCGCCATGCAAAATAATAATGAAAGGGTTGCAAATATCTTTTCTTCGTCTGTCAAAGTGCACCTAACTGATTGGGATTCACTGACTGCTCCAAAATCTTCACCTTGGAATGATAATTTTATTGTAATTAACCATGAAAATGAGACTGCATGCGTAAGCTTTGACCATGTGTTTTTAATCCAGAACGCAGAATATAGTTATCTACTTTCTCAACTTTTCCCTCGACAAATCAACGTGTTATCTAAAAAAAATGTATCATTTCAGAATAATCCTTAAACACACGTGTCTCGTCAACAACACAATAAAAAACTGCTCTACCCTAAAACCTGTCCGATTTCACCTCGGCGTAATTTAATGCGTTTCAATTAATCAGGGCGGCCTTGCTTTCACATGAATTGACGGGATGCGTTATATACTTGTGTAAAGGATTAAGAGATATCGCACTTAAAAATATATAGAAAGAGAAAACAAGGTACTCCACTCACCATTGCTTGCGTTCCAGAGCGCCCTCCTCGTTCCGTACCAGTATAAACGGAAGCCGGTTCGAAACCACCATTATTGGTGCGTTGAATCTTGACTTTATCGTCATATTGCTTTCCTGTTTCCGCCTTGTGTGGTCCAGTATTCTTTATTATGCTACTCTGATATTTATGAATTTAAAAAAATACTTTTACTTCCTTTTAGCTAAAAAGAAAGTAGGGTAGTCTCAAAATGTATATTACGTTCGACTGATAAGCTGCAACAATGAATCTATTTTGTAACTTTTTGAAGAACAATAACTTGTACTTATTTCCCCAAATTTTGTGTTTGTAATCAATACGCAATGTAAAACTACTTGTCTTGTGTGAATTGTTTGTTTTGTCGAAGGTGTCAAAAAAGTAGTGAGCGTGTGTGTGAACTGAAAATCAGACTCTCTGTAAAGCAGTCAGAGAATCACTGAATAAGTGTTGATTCAAATCAGCTCTTTATATAATGCTCTTGTTTTCTACGAAATACGCGTTGCGTGTATGCATAAGAGCCGGATTCCAGCAGAATTTGTAATAAAGTCTTAACTTGCTTCATACAGAATGTGTCGATATGCCTATAGCTGGTATATGTGTGTGTGAGTGGTGAGCTCTGAATTCTGAGCAAACGCTTTGATCCTAGGTCTTTGCTACAGGTTTACGTGAACACCATTACTTCTCCATTATGTAGCTTTACTTACGGACTCAAGCTTATTTGCGGTGCTCAGCACCAACTCACTTCGTGTTCATGTTGCAATTATGTGTGCTAATATAATATACACATGCATTAGACATATATGTATAGCAATGCTACTATCAGTGCTTCAATGAACGCATTTTTTCGCTAAAAGTTACGAATTAAGTGCATAAATCTAGCCGATACATTGAAACCTCTGGAAGCTGGAATTTAGCATCTATATAATTAGTGTATCGTTCTTCACCACACACGTGTACTTCAGCGGTTACAATTTCAAGTGCATTAATCGTTTTTATCATATTAGTGCACGCATGTTTCATGATTATTTTTGCATTCCAAAATGATAACGTCTAAAAAATGCAAAAATAACAAAATAGTTAGCATTAAATGACACAAGATTGACTCGATTGGTTGTATTATTGGCAATTCACTTTGTCGCTTTTGTCAAATTACCCAGCTAATTGTTTGCCCGCTTCATGTGCGTCTTTTAACTAATCGATATCACAAAAAACTGAAACATTTCACGCAGAAATCAAGAGAAAAACATCGTCTCCATTCATTCAGTAAACTCTAGATGCTTTTCAAAGTTTCGATTAGATATCTACGTGAACAACCTGTGTGCCCTTCATGCTAACCTTATGGCTTAATCACCTTTCGCAGTTGATAGTGACTTTTCCGCTTCATTTCTCCGTTTTGTGTGTATTACAAACATTGCCATATTATGTATGAATATGTTACGTATGTATGTATCTACACAATATATTCTGTAACTCTACTTTTAATATCAAATATATCTTTAAAGAACAGGCAGCTTTTTATTACAAACTAAATTACACAGTATAAAAGTATATATTGCCCGAACTAATTATTATTCGATTCATTTTGAGTTGGCAAACAAGATTGATTAAATATCTCCAAATATATTTATGTACATTTATATATACGTACATAATTATCTGCAATTGTGCAAATACATATGTATGGAGGCTGTTTGAGTTGATTCAATGTATTACATACATGCACATCATCAAGTCTAGTTTGAGCATTTTCTCTCTCCTAACTTTCTCAGACTTTGCCCTCTCCGAAAATACGATGATTTGAGATTCACGAGGCCACTGCATGGATCTCTCTTCCCCGACCGAAGTCTGTCCTCCAATTTGATATGAAACTACTTCTTTTTTTAATCGGTGACATGGGCATGGCTCACTTTTACCAGTATCTTTTCCTACTTGATGCCGGGATGCGTCAGTGTAAGGCTCTTGAAGGAATTGGAATTGGAGATCAAAATGTTGACCAAGTAGCTTAGTTAGATCCGTGCATTTGCCTTTCAAACTGTCATCGACATTTACGCAACTCTCAGTATGTTATTGTTTGGGGTCTGGTCTGGTGGTGTGTCAATACGATATGACAAGAAATGTTTGTTTACATACATTAGGTCCGTCAGTCCGTGGCAGAGCGTGCATTATACTAGACTTCGCACTCTCGCAACACGACGTCTCTTTTTTTGGCATACACGGTCGGTGGCATGCTTTCGACAAGTGATTTTGTCGTGCTCATTTTGCACTCAAAATGCATTAGCTCACACAATAAAAGTAGCCAAACTCTTCGCATATATGATCCTAGTAGCATATTGTATGGGCTCCGATTATGTCATTTCCTGAGTGTACTGGGAAATCCGTGCGTGAGTAACACAAAATGATGCTGCTTTCATCTGAGCACGTTGCAAAGTCATGTGTTGCATTTCCCGAAACATCCAGTTCCCGCTTGCAGCTTTTACACGCGTGTAATCTCCGGATATATATTACTATCGTTAAAGTTATTTAGCGTATGCGTGCATGAAGACAAAGAGACAAACTGTTGTATGATATGAATGCACAAGAAAGTATAAACATATATATTTCATAACCTCAGTCGCTGTAACATCTATTTTTGTTCTCGGCATCACACGTTGGTGCTTGACCTGGCCCAAAGGGTAACGTTTCCTTTGCATCATCACAACAGGTGTTTTGCTACCAAAGATTTTCCAAATTACGAGTTCATGTTCGAATATGAAATATAGAATTACTGGGATCAATTAAGGTGGTTGCAATTCTCAAGTTCTGACGAGCTGATGAACAAGCAATTTCATTAATGATTATATCATAAGGATCAAGTCGCTGTGTACAGCTTAGACTTGTAGGCATTGTCGTTGTTAGTCTTAAAGCTTAACCTGCATTCATCAAGTCATCCATTGAACGAATGATTCCTCACTGTCTGGTTCGTCTGGTGCACTCATTCTGGGTTTTGTTTCTTGGCTGGGTAGACCGGTATCTAGATGAGTCAGCTCAGAGATGAGGTAGCGGGGATACGGATTTACACGTAAAGCATGCATATATTATTATTCATAACTATAACGAGAGTGCTCCCGCAGAATTGGATACAGATCTAAAGGAGAATTTTTCAAAACTTCTATAGATGCTCAAAAACACGACATCATCACGAGCCTCTTGCATGTCTGAGGGCATTTACAGAATTACTTCACTCAGATATGTAATTTTTGTGGCGAAATTTCATTCGAATTCTTCACTGCTTTTCACAGAATACTTTATCAACGAATTAGGTAAAATCTATAATTATGCTGTATGTATGTATACGTATCTAATCTAAGGCATGGAATAATACCTTTTACACCGGAATTTGGCAATGGAAGACACATGCATACATGTTCATAGGTTAAATGGACACTCTTCTTTCACATGATTTCAAACCTGTATACAAACCCATCAACAACTGATATTTTAAAGCGGTCAAGAAATAACCAATCAAAAATCTTTTGGGTTGCTGATTATGACTATTATTTTCGAGAAACATACATAAAGACGTTCCCTGAAAAATTTCCGCTACCCTATTACCTGAAGTGTAACTTTCCTTGGACCAACAAGAGGAAAAATTTGCGGCTTCCCTTTGCCCCTTTCAGACGGCCGGCTGCGTGAGACAGGAAAGTTTGTAAGCTTGTCATGCACCCATTCATTGTAATCAGGAGGCTTTCACGTGAAAGTCGTGAAACATCTAGAAATAATGCAACTTGTGTTTTACGTAGATGATCGTTCGACGCTCCATCCGGCAGGATTTAAAACAAAGAAAAGTGTACAATAACCGGTGTGAACTGACGACGAGAAGAGAAATGATTGTGAGAACAACGAAACGCATTTTTCTGCTCACCAAAACACATATATTAATGAATATATTCTGACTTGATAAAAATACTCAGGCTCGGTTATCACACTCCATAAAAAAGGTTAGTCGAGTGAGAGTAAGCGAGACCGACCCTAACTCGCTTTTTTAATCTGAGGGAAAAGGTAATTACAGATATCACTTTGTGCTAAACGCATTGGAAATGTCATGTACACCGTACACCGTGTGACGTATGTGTATAGCATTCCTTGCTGTACATTTGTGTGTAAAGTGTAAATTATGGATGATCATCCGGTTTGAGTGAGAAAAAACCGATTTAGTCTGAGTCTGAGAGCTTTTCCAGTTTCAGTCATTGTTTGATCACACAAACATTTCTGAGCTGCCTTGTGGATTTTGATTACTCAATACAAAGGATGCGTTTTACAAGGTCATTTGTACAACGTCATCATTCCTACTTGGATATAGACCTTTAGGTGCATCCCTTTGCTTCGCTCTTGACCTTCGGGAGTTCCGTAAAGTACGGAACTCGACAAATTTTCTTACGATTGATGTTTTGGATCATACCGGTTTCGTGTAGTGATGACATGACGCAATATGCGAGTTCATATTGACGATGATGGCTAAAAATCTATCAATGCTATGTGTATACACATCTTAAACATTGGAATTCAAAACTTTCAGGGATTCATTGTTGTATGCAATCCCTGATCCATTCAAGGGTAAGCTATCATAACATTCCTGAGTATACATGTAACAACGACATACCCTGCAGACAATATAAATATTTTAGTTGTGTATAAGCCAATTAAATTAGATTGGCAAGCCATATAGGGCTTTCGTGATTTTGCCATCGTCCTTCTACCTTTATATTTGACTCATTTCAAAATTATATTCGTTGAACTCCACTCAAGTGTTATGTTTTCCACTGTCTGTTGCTGTTTGTCAATAAATAAATACAAGTAAATAAACAAATAAAAAATGCTTAAGGACACGGCGCACAAACTATATGACCTATTGCTTTCAATGTCATATTACGAGGAGACGACAATGTTGACTATTAAACATTTGTCTCGCCATTCTTCGTAAACACGGCATTATATTTTTAGTGAATTCGTTAAACTTCACAGTTAACCTAATTTGAAAATAAAAGTAGGATGTAAGGGAGAAACAAAATAGATTACAGGACCTTTCATTATGATATATGGTATATATGTATGAAAATGATCCAGATCATGCAGATCTAGGTAAGTACTATACCCACTTGCTTACTAGCAATCATATGGTTAAGCTATACGAGAAAAAGTTATATGAAAGGGAGCTCGTTGACATCAAAAACAATTTTTTTCAACTTTGATAACCATATATGTATGCTATTAGGTGTATACCACGTTGGAAGTTAATATTATATTGTCGAAGCGGGATGTAAAAATAATATTTATAGTGTCATGAGTCAGAAGTTGAAATATACAGGCGCCTTATGTAACGTAATACGCGTGAAAGATAACCTTGCGCAAAATGTCAAACAGTAAACCAATTAGAGCCAAAGCAAAGAACGCTCAAAGTAGTTTTTCAATTCCAAATTTCCCGATCCAAGATAACCGGGCTATGCTAATTTACGTAAGCTGCTACAGCGAAGCTTCTAGGTATTATGTCATGGATTTGTAGGTGTAGTACAGCATATAATTATAGGTACTAATTTGTTTACATGTGTACGATTACTGGTTACATTAGATGTACATATCTCTAATATTTCGCAAGTGGGTTTGACATATTTCTGTTTGCTCGAAGCAAAATAGTTCACTAGATCTAGCTGGCGCTCATTAATTAGTTATCCAATGTCAAACAGGACATTCCGGGAAATGTACAGCTAATTCAATTAACATGCTGCTATATCATTTTGTTTACATGATTAACAAGAAGAAGTCTTAGTTTTAAACAAGGTATAAGAGTGGATAGGTAACAAGAAATAAAATTCTCTTCTCAAGGATATCTAGGTTTTTTGATCTATGATCTCCAGCATCATAGTCCAAGTATAGCCATTTCCATTTTTAAACAATTATAGTCTTTTTAAAGAATTTTACCTATACTTGATAACGTAGATTTGCGGACGTCAAACATCCAAAAACTTTCCAATTATGAATTGTGTAAGGGCGCATATAATGATGCTTGACTGAAAAGTAGTGAAAGCGGACTGACGACTAAGATCACGAACTTGAAAGTAGTTTGCGAATTTTTTTGACGATAAGTCATATATATATCCTTACACACGTTTTCCAATGTTTTTATAAATACTGATTTAGGCTTAAATGCTGTCACATTTTGAGCACGTGGAGGAGGTGAGCTTTATGTTTTTACTCGATCATGCAACCTTCATCTGTCAATCGTGTTTTTGTTATCAGTTCATTAAGCAAGAAAACTGTAGCTGATGTGGCTAGAGGTAGGTTATGTGCTAATATAGTATTGACATTGACTTCGATCAATACGGCATTCACATACTATCGATATTCTTATTTGCATATACCCAATATCCGTTTTATGCAGTATATTTTATTAATAATTATTATGTATGAATCGTTGTTAGATAAGTATTCGTACATGGCGTACATGATTACGGAATTATTATGGTTTAAAGTGAAAATATGACCTTTTGTGGTTGTGGCTATCGTTGAATGGATATACATGAAGAAAGAAGTATACATGGGATGAGAGCATAAAAATCTGCAAACTGCCTAGCAAGAAATGTACTGAAATTTTCCACTGTTGTTCTAGTTCTTGACGTGTCATACATGTCCATCTTCTTTTATTCTCCCAAAAAGCAGGAAAGATGCTTACTTATACATACAAAGAAAGACATTTGTTCATTTACAATCATGGCTATTAACACTATTAAGTCATATGGACCCATTAGTCATTTCATTTTTCTGCATCATCGCATAGCAGTAATATTGCTCAAACACTCCAAGTCAAATGCATATACACTATACGTTATGCTTTTCGAAACAAAAAATTTTTGTGGAAGATTCTCGACCAAAGGAGAAATCCTTCCAGGCTTTGTATCAGTAATTGCAAATAGGATATTTAACTTGTAAACTCGTGTCTTGATAACATTCATGACGACAGCAAAGCTGCTTGTGAGAGTAATAAGTTATGCACATTCCTTCACGATGTGAAACAAGAAAGGAAGTTCTGAACTTTTCACTAGTACTACTTAAGACAGTACCCAAAAGTTTGAACTTTAAAGTAATGTCGATGCATAAGTGAAAATTGCTACTCGATACTCGCACCAGACAAACATGCATGTGCACTTGCGGCGTATGTTTATGTACATTTTATTTACTACCAAGGTAAGCTTGACAATATGAAAGGGTTCCACTCATTCTGAGATGGTGAAATTCGTAGGCTGACACCTTGCACCCTTACCTTATGTAACTTTCCATTTATAATTCGATATTAAACCAGAAAAGTGGAAAGGTTTAAGGTTTGTAAGGGGACATTTTTATACTGTTTATTGTTTCATACATGTCAGCTCAGCGAGTTGAAAAAGTTCCTTTGATTTTTTCACTATGTACAAACAAAACAAATGCCATTCATTTCGGCTCGTGTTTGTGGAGAATAATGGAAAAATACAAAAGGGTCTAGATATATATTACTTACACTTAACAAATGGCTAGCTGAGATTGAGCTACCGACGCAAACAAACAAAAGGTTACTTACACCAGCGATATCACTTTTTCTTCGAAAACGGGCTTACAACAGAATAAAATAGGGATATCAATAAAAATAGGAAATGATTAAACTAATGGCATCTTCCTGACATCAATTAAACACACTGCCAATTATATCGAAGTGCGCAGTGTAAGATTTAATAAGTTCAATATCAACCAAAGAGGTTATAATTGTAAGTCTTTGATATGAACATTATCGGTTCCGTATTTGAACGTCATAAATTTTATATATCCTTTACTTGCATATATGCTAATTATAATATAGGTTAACTTTATTTTATATGACTGATGATTTTGATGTCAACTAACAATATGCTTAGATTGATGCATGATAACAACCATAAATGGAAGGAAATGATGGAATGTGAAATCTAAAGTAATGTCCCAATATCCCAATATATTGTTCCTTGCGCTAGAGTTTACGCTACCAACGCTGTTTTCAAAGTATGTAAAAGATAGCTCAAAGTAATCAAAATCAAGGAGCTCTGGATAATCGTAGAAGATGACTTGCATAAATTGTTGAATAGGCTCAAATACAAGAAATGCATATGACCTTTGACACATTGACATCTTGCGTTCTTACCGTACAACTCCACTGAAAGCAGTATATTTCTTACACAAATTTTGTTGAACTACGAACTTCAATGGTGACGGCAGAACAATTTATTTGGTGATATAGAAAATCTTATTGAAGCGAATTCCGAAATTAACCTGGGTTATAACTAAAGGATTTACACGATTTATTAACTCGTACTTATGATTTGGGTAAAAGAATCAAATTCACCAAACGAAAAACATGCAAACTTTCGCTGTTTACAGTATACAGCTACCGAGCTTGTGGATAAGTCAAAGTCCGGTTAATTTGCACTTAATCGGAATGGCCAAACTCCGCTCTAAATGACAAAATTAAGATTAGCCTACGATTAGTGGTAGTCAATGGGAAAGCTATTTGCCGAGGGGTCGTGACTTTATTGTTGTTTTACACTCATTAAAAGTTTGTGCGCAGGTCCGAATTTACTAGTCAATGAAGGGAGGGTGCTACAACAGGTCAGATGACAGATGCCGTGGATGACGTCATGATTTCTTGGAAGTCTAATCACTTTTTTAGAGCATCTCACACTTGAAATTTCTGTCACATTGGTCGTGTTCGCAAATTTCCAATACCACTACGACCACATTGGATTGCTTTTGTGTATTATTTATCAGTTTTATTGGCACATTAAATCAGACACGTACGTGTTTCGAGTTTTACTTCAAATTCCCATTTTTATAGAAACTAAAAAAAAATTCTTATCGCGCTATACTGCTACTGTTGTGAAATCGTTGGGCAAAAACCAGGGAAAAGTCTTCTCATTCATGTTCTCAGCGTTTTGATAGGTGGAGCAATCCATTCATGTATGAGCTCGTTGAATTTAACCTGTAATATTTCTTCAGGTTCCATGTTTGAGTGAACTGATTGAAAAAATTTTCACCTCTAATAAATCACATCTTAATTGAATTCATTATGAATACAGTATAAATAGATTCGAAATATCTCCATATTTTTCAGTTCATACATTACATGTAAAAGGAATCTGGATGCTGTCCCAGGTCAAAAAATAAGGCAGTTAACCTTTTACCCTGCACAATTTTATCAAGAGTCTACATCACATCCGAAGCAAACCCTATATATTTATTCTTATCTGTACTGCGCATAAAATAAACCATTCACACATCTGACCGACTCTCATCAAATTGATTTGCAACATGGCTGGCACGGGAAATGTTTCAAAACAGTTGTTTGGATAGATTTTAATCTTGCAAATACCAGTATCCCTCAGATTACATTATGAGATTATGACTAATTGGGTAATTAGACGGAGGACGTTGAGAGAATTTACGGAGACTCATTTTAATTAATTATGTAACTTTTGAAAAAATACCTAACTAAACTCATGCAGCATTTCGAGAAAGACTGTTATGAAATTTGTCACCGGCACATCAGAGACATCTAAGCACTTGGATTGAATAAATCGAGTTGAACGGAGAAGGTTTGTTACTCACGTAGAAACATTTCGAACCGTTGGGTGTTGGTGTTATGCATGCAGCATCGAGTAGTGATCTCTATACGCCAACATTTTCAAACATTGTGAACAAAGAACTTATTAAAGTACTGCCGATGAGATGAGTTTGGAATGTAACTATTGCAAGAGTTTTAAAATATAAAGCATATTGACATTTCATGAAAGTAGAAGTAAAAGTTACCGGTTGATTTGCTTTTGTTAACCGGTTTGTAAGGACATTAGTAGGTGTCCAGTATCCCCAATCCCCACCCACGTATTACATATTATCAGTAATTTTGAGCCACTAAACCAAAGAGATGTGTGATAACTTTGGGCTCGCCTTATAACTGGAAGGCGTGCGGTGGCACACCAAAATTTCGCAATTCGAGAGTGACGATGAGTGACGCACCACTCTCTTGTGACTTTATATCTCAGGAATTTTTTTGCTTTCTTCCATCAGTCTAATCTAATCGTAAGATATACGAATAAAGTAACAATATTTTCAGCATCCTTCTCGTGTCTACGAGTCTGCGTTACTTGGTCAATCCAGACAATGCATGGCGTCAGTGACATCAGTAACGATAACTTTTCACATTGATTTGCAATGTTCGTCATCATCACCACGAGCACTCGTCGTCAACATCTCATCATCCTCCAGCTTCTGGATACAGCAGATCATGATGATGATCATTTATGGTGTTTATGAGTTTTTTGTTTATTTCATCTGGAAAAAATGCTCAACACGATAAGATTGCAATTCACAATTAGCTCTTAAACGCTGATGGAGTATGGTACGATGAGCTAGTGGCCACCTATGAACACTACGACGATATAAGGTCATACTGGATATCTGTTTCACATATTTTGAGTGAGTTCTGCCACATGTACAGAGAATGTTATATGTTTTGCATCTTCTCCTTTTGGAATGTACAAAAGAGGTCAAAGAAGAAATAAGATATTGAAATGGCGAAGATTAATTGGGTAAATGGCTGCATTTACACTAAAAATCAATGAAATTATCTGTCATCTGAAGGGTGCCGAGGAATAGCACATAGTAAAAATATACCGTTATACAGATGATGTGCAATTGACCAGTAAAATGCTTAGAAAAGCGTATGAATGAGAGCGAGTGTTTAATAAATTTTCCCCATCACTTCCTATACTTATATCAATCCTTGTTTATGACTTTTTTGAATGTGAAAGCCCTTGTGCTACAAGAAAGTGCATATAAACGTTGTATTCAACTTGCTACTCGTTGAGTGTGGCAGAGAGATCGAGATGCAGGCTTTGTCAACCATAAATATGAAGGTCTGTTGTATGCATGATGTGTATTTGTTTTTCCAGCAATTAGAAAAATATTTCTCCCAAAAAAACAAGAGGTCATTTCAGAGCATTATCAGCAGTCCTATAGGAAATGAGGCGGAAGTCATTTCGCCAAAAAGTGAATCGTCGAATATCAAATGAAATGGAAAAATGTAAAGTGTAAAACTGCAACAGAAGTTTTTTTGTAGATGATGATGATGGTAGTTATATTATATCATTATGGTAGCCGTAAAACCACAAGTACAACAAAACATCAGTAATTAAGTACATAACTATCTAGAGAGATTTGGTTCTGTTGTGCATAATACATATTTTTTAAAAGGATGGTAGAACGGATGGAAATTGTTTCTTTTTCTTCAGAGAGATATTATATAGATGGTAGACAAACACTCACTCCTAACAGTTTCAGTACACATACAATACAGTATTACATTATAACAAAGATAGTTTTGTAGCGTGTGTGTTTTTTAAAAAATAAGTATTACTGATAGTGATAGTAAACCTCTGAGAAATTTCTGCACATATAACATATCCTCATCTAGGCAATGGACAGAGGATTTCCGAATTCTGTGTGTGCCTTTTTTGTGCATTTTTCATATTTTTAAAATATATATATGTACCGGTTGATGGCAAAAAAGTACATTTCAGTTGGATAGTAGTTGGAAAAAAATGATGTTAAAAAGAGTAAAACATAATTATCAATTATATTTTTATCAGATGGTAAAATATTATAAATCTCTGCTGATTGCTCTTCTCGATCTCTTTTTTTGCTCGCAAAAGATGAAATAATGTATATATGAAAGATGTTATCAGCTAATTAAATAAATACATTATTTACATAATTGTAGATAGTAAATTTTAAAGTATAGTATTTTTGGTTGTTATTATTTGATTGTTGAGAAAAAAAGCATCTTCCTGATGTTTTTGGCGTACTCTCTGTAAAAAAGAATTATTTTTTGCTGTTTGTATATATTGATGATGGTTGTGTATTATTTTGTGTCGTTGATGATGGTTGTTTTGAAATTGTTGATGGTGATGATGGTGATGTTGTTATAAATTATTCCCGACGATTTCGCATTTATTTTTTTTTGCTCAAGACGTTGACAGAAAAATGTTGCTGTTCGCTTTAGATGATGTATTCATACATAATTGTTGTGATCGTAATAATAATAGTGACAGTAGAAGATGGAGATGAGTTAATATTAAAACGCTTAGAAGCACTTCCTGTGCACGATTCCTGGGCCAGACTCGTCGTACTCTTGCTTGGAGATCCACATCTGTTGGAAGGTGGACAGGGATGCCAAGATGGATCCACCGATCCAAACGGAGTATTTTCGCTCTGGGGGATAAAGAAAATAAATGTGTCAGCTTCGGTGTCGTTAAAAAATAGTAGAATAACTAAACAGGGTCATTTTGCTTACCTGGGGGAGCAATGATCTTGATCTTAATGGTGGATGGAGCCAGGGCAGTGATTTCCTTCTGCATTCTGTCAGCAATACCTATATTTTGACAGAAAATGAGTGATGAGATTCCCCAATCATGCCTTCTATATTTTATGCTATCGGAATTTTGTGTGCAGTGCAAACTACTTACCAGGGTACATGGTGGTACCACCGGACAGGACAGTGTTGGCGTACAGATCCTTACGGATATCAACATCGCACTTCATAATTGAGTTGTAGACGGTCTCGTGGATTCCGCAGGATTCCATTCCCAAGAAGGATGGCTGGAAGAGGGCCTCTGGGCAACGGAATCTCTCATTACCAATGGTGATGACTTGACCATCGGGCAATTCATAGGACTTCTCAAGAGAAGTGGAAGCAGCAGCGGTGGCCATTTCCTGCTCGAAGTCAAGAGCGACATAGCAGAGCTTCTCCTTGATGTCACGGACAATTTCTCGCTCAGCTATTTACAGGGGAAAATTTAGATTTTTTCATTAGAGAAATGCTCTTTCCAAACGGGGAAAAAATGTAGTCGACGAGCGCATATTTCTCAGATCCACGTACCAGTGGTGGTGAAAGAGTAACCACGCTCGGTGAGGATCTTCATGAGGTAGTCAGTGAGATCCCGACCAGCCAAGTCCAGACGGAGGATGGCATGGGGAAGGGCGTAACCTTCATAGATGGGGACGGTGTGAGACACACCATCACCAGAGTCCAAGACGATACCGGTGGTACGACCGGAAGCGTACAGGGACAGAACGGCCTGGATGGCAACGTACATTGCTGGGCTAAAAATGCAATATTTCTTGTTATAGCAAATAAATTGCCGCAACGAATATAAATAATAAAATAGTATCTCTAGAACTTTACCAGTTGAAAGTCTCGAACATGATTTGGGTCATCTTCTCCCTGTTAGCTTTTGGGTTCAGAGGAGCCTCAGTGAGGAGGATGGGGTGTTCCTCTGGGGCAACTCGGAGTTCATTGTAGAAGGTGTGATGCCAGATCTTTTCCATATCGTCCCAATTCGTGATAACTAAATTCATGGTTGCGAAAATATTAACATATTATTTTGTAAGACTAAGCCTTTAAAATTAATAAACATAATGCAATTTATTTCACTTACTTCCGTGCTGCAATGTTTAACCAGGACGCCGAGCGTGAAACAAAAAAAAAAGTTGTGGTAAGTATACACATTTCTGACTTCGGAGAGAAGATGGTGCATTTCATGTACTCCGTACCGATATTTTTAAAAACATGGAATTCAATTGTTACCTCAATTGGGTACTTCAGAGTGAGGATACCTCGCTTGGACTGAGCCTCATCACCGACATAGCTGTCCTTTTGACCCATACCGACCATGACACCCTGGAATCAATTTTATTTCACATTTTGCATTAAAACTCCAAATCGTGACCTACGGCATCTTAAGAAAAATAATATTTTTGCTCGAAAGGAATCCGTTCGAGGAAAAGAGAAAAAACATAAAAACAAAATGGAGTGGGAGCGTTCACGGTACAAAAACCAGGGGGTTTTAATCTTTCAACATTTCGGTTGTTTTCCTACCCTGTCTGCATCTCATTTTTCACTTGAAGAGGAAATCCCCTCCCGAGCATTCCAACTTTTCACATCTGCTCAAATTCGTATTACTTTGTGACAACTACTTTTTTCATCTACTTATTTTACAGCATGTCTCAGCATGCTTGCTTGCTTGCTTGAATACCAGAGTGCTCATTCTCGAACTGATACTGTTCGACAAATTCAGCTGAATGCTAACTATCTCGAACTAATGGCATTTCATACTCTTCATTCACTACCCTGCAACAGTTCACCTCGTATTCAAACCAGCCTTGGCTATCTAGCTTCTGTGGGTGCCCATCCAAGATATAAGTTAAAAGTTTTCGAAATGTTTGTGTAGTAATTTTTTTCTATTTCATTCCCTTCCTCTCATGGCTCTATGCCTCATCAATTTGCTCATAGCAGAGAATGCGTAGGTTTTCGTTCGTTTACATCTCAAAATTACCCTGTCTACTGGCATTCCTTTACCCTCTCGTGCTTACATGAGAGTGAGTAAGCGATGATACTCCTTCCGTAATGCCTTACATAAGACACACGAACTCTATTAATAGACACACATGTGCATGTCTATGCTAATATCGGTTAACACTTTCCTCAAGACACCGATCCCTATTATCTATCAACTCATAAGCTATCCTCGCTTGGCAGCCAGCTTCCTGTGCCTATCCTCTATGTTGCATTCGAAGCTTCCTACATTTTTTTAATAGAACGAAGAGTGGAACACGACTCGTCTAGCCTGTCTTGTTGCTCTATTTTTTACTAGATTCTAAAGGAATCGCTGGTGGGGGCATACAAAATCCAAAAATAGAGTCGACATTCCCTTTTAAGGAGATTGCTTTCTTTCTTTTACTGTTTCTTCTCCCTCACAGCTAATTACTATAACGCGTAGTCCCTATCAAGATTGATATTTTCTTTTTTATGAACTGCGACAATCAATTTTCATCGTGAGTGAATGTCGGCTTTGCCTTATCTCTAAAATTCTTTCTTGTTATCCGTAAATCCTAATTCGTACCTAAGTATTGTTTTGAAAGTTAAAGATTAAGAAAAGAAAGAGAGAAGAAGAAGACTAGAATTGGAGGAAAAGGTTTAATGATCGGAGCTGTTTGTTGAGATTCCTTTCAAGCTACTTTTCTGTAGCTTGAATGCATACCTGATGTCTTGGGCGACCGACGATGGAGGGGAAAACAGCACGGGGAGCGTCATCCCCGGCGAATCCGGCCTTGCACATGCCGGATCCATTGTCTACTACCAACGCTGCAACATCGTCGTCACACATTGTGATTGGTTTAGTTGGGTATTACACCTCACAAACTGGAATCAAATAACAAAAAAGAAAAAAAATATTTTGATTAAGACTTCAAATTTAAAATCCCACTGTGATGTATTCAACAGAGAGCTCGAATGAACTCTTTAGGATTCCGTTCCAAATGTTTCACTGTTATCTTGAGATCACAACTCAAAACTCAAAATGCAATTTGAAGTACAAGTCCTTCAGTTGTTTCCAGATTTGCTTCGAAACTGTAAAACTTAATTTTTCCACTTTTCCAGATTTATTCAAAGTTGTACTTTTCCCCTATTCTGATTTCTCCAAAAAAAATCCAACTTATTAATTTTTTGTCAAATTCAATTGTTGATTCGTTTATTTTTTGAATCGTGAAAGTAAAAGATAACTTGAAATTTTTGGAATGGAAACTCTATTTCGTTTTCATTTTACAAGCTTTTTTCGAACTTATGAAATGATGTGTGTTGTAGGAGAAGGCTGAAATGTAAAGACTTAGCAAAATACCTCAAAAGCCTAGGGAAGATGTTTCTCAACTGCGAGTGAGATCCGAAATCAGGTCGCGGGTGTTAGTTCTGAATCTTTTTAAACTCTCAGTTCCCCTAGTACATTTCCTCACCCGGGTAGACCAAAAATAAACCGAAAGCCGCCCTCCGTTGTACCTCCCTTGGCCTTATAAGGCCATCCAAAAAGGATATAGACAAGTACTTTTCGTGCATATACGAGAATCTTGAATGCATATTAGACGCTTTTCACACACTGAAACTTGTAACTGTATAGCGCGATATATATCGTCATACGAGGAATCACTGTGTACTCGCCCATATATTACCTATACATTATTATGTACACTCCTCAGACCAAATGTGTGTAGCAGTGGTTTACTCCACGACGACACGACCACCTCCTCCATTATTGCGAGCAAGCCATTTCCCTTCATTGGAAGAAGCATCATATCGTTGTTACCATCATCATAGCAGTAGCATGCGTTTCCTCACAAAAACTCAATTCCACGCCTGATATCCTCAGAACGAAGCGTGGATAAGCATTTTTTCTCGGCTTTTTTCATTCTGAGCATGTGCTCGCTCGGGTCTTAGCCACTGATGACTTAATATGGGGAAGAAACTTGAACAAGCGCTCCACAAAAACTGTGGTCAAACTCACTCCTTTTTTAACAACAATATCTCGCTCAGTACATTATTACTGTCGTTAATTTATGGGAGGTGAGAAAAGGTGGAAGGTTAGTTTAATTTATGCATACTTTTGCTTTATTTTTAATTTCCAGAGATGAGTTATTAGATTATGCAGATTATGCAAAAATGTATAAGGAAAGTTCCTTGGTGGTCTGAGACATATATGTACACACCCACACCTAAAGAGCTTAATACTGCTGAAAACCAGGATTCAACAATAATAAGAGTGCATATCCGAATTAAAGTTGTCAGGAAATCGTCCGTTATATCAAAATCATCCTATCCAATTTCCGTGAATACCTATTAGTCTAGACAATTGAACACAATCGCCGTCACGGGGCAATGCTGTTCTTGATGATATAGACAGCCATGAGAGAAGCTATGTTTCTGAAGCTAGGTTTGAATAAGCAACAAAGTTCTCTGCCTTGCTAAATATGTGCAGAGGCGAATTTTGTAATGAATGGTGCTCCGGAATTGGTTAGTGACGAAAGAATTGAGCCATGTCGGGAATGGAAAGCTTTATTAGGAGTGCTCACAAAAGCTAACGATACTTTAATCTGTCCTAATTCCCTACTCCAATTTCTCTCTCATGATGTGACTATATTCATGATTCTTGTCTACCAGTGTTGTACATGTATGGGATGGCAGGAGGCGAGAAAGCATACACAAATCTTTGTCCTTTCCCTGTAAATCGTGCTCGCGTGTGTGTGTGATGCAGTTCCCCTCCCCCAGAGAAACATTTTTGGGAGGAAATAGACATCGTTTTGATTTCTCATTTAACTACACTTAGGATCAAAACTGACGGGAGTGTTTTTTTGGGGTCCCTCTACTTCCAACTTCCCCTCGGAATTTCGTTTCACCTTCCATATATTTGGAATATGAAATGAGTATGTGGGTGTAGGAGAATGTAATGATGACGGCCGTGCAGATTACTTGCCGGTGACGTATCCCGTTGAAGTATGTGGTGCAGACGGACCATTTCTCATGTTTTCCCCTTTCTGCGTTCTCTTTAGCCCTCTGCTCCTGAAGATGACGAGTTGGATTTCATTAGTCATCGCTTCTAATGATGATGAGTTTTTATCTGGATGCACATCAAAGCTAAAAAACTGCAACCACGATATAATACCATGCTGCTCATAGTGCCAATTTTGCATTGTTTTTCTATCCGAGATTAATTTACACAAGATTAATTTTAGTTTGGTGGAGGGTTGTTTGGTGTGTGCATATCCGAGAGAACAGGACTAGACCGAGAATAGTTTGAGCAACAGAAAGCCATAGTGGATAAGACAATTTATGCGCTTGACTTCCGGGAGTTTGTGCCACTAGCGAGCAGCTCACAGAAGAAACTACCAAAAAAGGAAATGTTTGTCCTGCTTTTTTGGCTACAAGAACTAGGATAACAAGAAAAAGAGGAGCACACATTATTCATTGCGTGTGCTGAACTTCATCCTTCTAATTTTGACGCTTTTTGAGAGGCACATTGCCCCTGCTTTTACATTTAATATTAGAAAGCATTCACTGGATTTTTTGTTTACTACGTAGGAAATAATATGTCGACTGGCAATATTTCGCCCCTCCTCAAAATCCGAAACATTCAGCCTGCCCTTGTCTGATCATGAATGAGCAGGCGTTTTACCTTTCTTGGGCTTGCTTCAGAAACACACATATGCATTCCAGACGATTGCAATGTTCCGAGAGAGTCGTCGTGTATTGTGCAATCCCTTGTGCTCATGTGTTTTGAGCTTGCGATGCAAATGTACAAATGCAGGGAACATTTTGAAAGTGAAACTGTATCAGGGCGCAAGTATCGTGGCCATATGTAGAAAGGTGCGTGTACCACTGCGTGAATATGCGTATCTTAAGTACAGTAATTTTTTGGCATGAATACATATATGTCGTCGGCATGCACAGTGTCGAGCAATTTTAGAATTCTGAGTGAATGGCTTGTTCAGTTTATCATTGAAATGAGGCAACTCTAACTATATTTGAGGCGGTGGCACGTTACAGGAAAATTTAGCCTCGATGTCAATACCAGAACATAACGTTACGTAAATATCATGAGTTGCAAGAGTTTGAGTTGCAAATCATTTTCCATGAGGAAAAGCCATCTCGTAAAAATTGGCTTTTGAAGAACGGAAGTATGCCTCCAATCCAACAGTAACTAACATTAATAGAAACAGGATAACTTCTTAACTTTCGTAATTTCAGATTTTAATTGAACTGTGGGAAAGAAGTAAAATCCGAATTTGTTTGTAGATAATCTTTTCATCATCATTCCGGCACTTTCCATTGCGAAAGTTAGAACATCGGATTAATTCAGTTATCCAAAAAATGTTGATAGCTAAGTTTCTACTGGTTTTTTGAAAAAAATGGAAGGTAATGTGCGTTGGAATTGAAATACGATAGACTACTCGGGACGCGATCGTATATGGGCGTGATGATATCATAAGCTGATTTTCAAAGTCTTGAACAAACTGCATAGAGCTTGCATGATGTCGCGACACTGAATGGATATGGATACCACTCTGCGCGCTAGTCTTTTACGGCTTGGTGGCAAGTTGCAATAGAGCCAACTCCGCTCTGTAACGGGAATCGTGCAATACAGCACACAACGTTGCGCTTTGAATTCATGGTCCGGAAATCCAAAAATGGGATCCAGATATACAAAAATAGAATGTGTTTCTTTGCTACTACCGATTCTGGCGATTCATGAACCTTTACCACCCATTGTGAAAAAAATAGTTTTCATTCTCAATTCCTGTCTTACGCTTCTGATTACTGACATGCAGGCGTTCGTTGTACGCGCAAAACTTTCATGCCCAAACTTGGGGCTTGCCAGCGCTCAATTCTGAACTCTCGTTCATTAGGGATTGCTATACAAAAAATTCACTTTTCATTTTCACTATATACGGTCATGAAAATGTGAACTTTTGTAAATTGTATCTACATTTGCTCTGAACCTGGACCGGGTATAGATGCCTTCGTCGTCACTGTATAAACTTGTAAACACGTTTCAAAATGCCGGGTTGAACATTTATTAACTGTGTGCAATACTGTTTCACCGTGGAGGCTTGCATAAATCCAATTAAATATGCATTCGTAAATATTTAGACTTATTGCAAGTCGGTAATCCGGTGAACTAGCTTTGTCCATTTCAACCGCTAGGAATTCATGATGTATGTATTTCATATTTCATATTATGTGCATTAATATCCATATACGAACAATAAACCTGAGTTAAATAATTTCGTGGTTTAGATTAGCTGGATAAACGTTAAGATTATTTGTCTCAGAAATGTTTAGTTGTGTAATCGTACAAAATCAAAAACAATTAAAATCCACGCAATTCAAAAGTTTGGTTTGTTGAAAGGTGCATTTTTTCATCCGAGCTCTATTCATCTACTGAACTTCGTGCATCCTTTCTGAAACTGAACAAAACCTGAGCCGAAAACTGTGCGTCGAGTGAATCGTCATCCTTATTGGTTTTCTTCTACGACATCTTACATTGCAACAAGGCACACAGCGTAAAACTATTTCGATGTTCTGAGACTTTCAACTTGTTTAGGAAGATGGCAGTTGAAAGATTCATGTTCTGTAGTTAGCTTGGAAAGGAAACCTTGTTCAATTTACTACTTCATACAATATACAATACTTTGACTACGCAAACATTCAAGCACAAAATTCATACGGACATTTATGCTTTTACCCAGAGAAATCTGAAATGTGGATGATAACAATATTTTGCGTTTAGCTTAACGTTATATCCAAATTGTACTATGAATTTTTCATAATATTCCAAGCTGCCTTTAACAAGCCTGTAGTTTATAAATGAAGAATTTTAGAAATTGGCGCAACAAATTATTTTCAGGTTACAGTCAACACAGCAGTGTCAAATCATTCTTCACAAAACTACCGATAGATTAATAAAATCAAAACTGTATACAGATTAAAGGCAAACTTGAATTCTCTTCATTGCTCGACCAAAAGAATGTGCCATTTTATTATACGTAAATGGGAATAATACGTTTGTGTTTGGGATTTGCAAGAAAAATTACAGTGAATGATCGTCTGCAATTTTTTACGAACTAACTGTTCTCTCATATTATATTTTTTCTATGCAGAGAAGGAAAGACGAACAACGTACATATAACAGAACGACCGCATTTCAGGCAAAGGACACAGCATTTTGACTGATGACCACTTTTGTGAGTACAGACAGAATTTAGTTTTTGTGTGTGTTGAAAATTCTATGCGTGCACGGCGTCCACGGGGCAATGATTCCAGAAAGCTGACTCGCCATACACCATCATTATCCGCAATTTCGATAATGTCAAAATGATGGATTTGTGCAGAATGCCATTATTCCTTTTTATTACATTGTAAAAAGCTGGCTCGTCGATAATCTCCCCAGCACCTTATGATTATCGTCATTCATCATCAACAACAAGAAAACAAATAACATTCAAGCATGGTGCATCCAATCCGAATTCATCATCTTCACGTTTCTCTCACTCACTCACTCACTCGCATGAAACTCAAAACGTCTGTTTTTCCTCCTAGTTGGAGTCAAAGTCATTTTGTTTCTTTGTAAAAATGCAGATAAATGGAAGGTTTCTTGGCAGATTTGACGAGGATCATGCATGGGACCAGGGAAGACTGTAAGGAATTCCATTCGTACATTGTTGTGGAGTTTGCATTGTAAAAAGACTGAATCCACATCTATCACGAGCAGATACTTAGCTGCACATAAAAAAGCAAGAGAATAATATCATGGCTCATAGTAGTGATGTGCCACGGAAGAGCAGAAAAGAGGAGCCAAATGCTAAACAGAACACTTTTCAGTAATTTTCTTTCTACGGTCAACAACAATGAGAAAGCAAATCACATAGAGTATATATGTATTTTTTTAAATTCTATACGTGCAGTTGAAAGAATGAAAGTCAGAGATTTTTTACGTATGAAACGTGTAAGCATATATGATATGCATCGTTCGAATGTATGTGGAGGGAAGAGGTGCTACATACCTCCATCGGAATAGATAGTGCGCGCATACCGATAGCCCATCCAAAACGCATTATTTTGGATGAGAGTCGTGCCTTTAGCACTGCTCTCTGTAACGAGCTAACAAATGAGCAATGGAATTCCTTTCCTTTCTCACATACATTCTCAACATCACACACACAACTTATACATCCTTGCGAGTTCAGACCTCTTCTGGCTGGCAGGTACATACAAGCACAATATAAGTACATATACGACGATCATTTTCATCATTCAAAAGCGTATCTTAGAAAACCCATCATCATATCCTTTTTCGCTTTTTGTCAAAAGAGATTTTTCGTAGCCTGCAGACACTGCCGAGTACCCATCATCATGAACACACTCCACAACATCTAAATGAGCAGCTTGATTGTATGTATACAAGTTACATATGTTGTGGATGTGCTCGTACTTGAAAATTTCTTTGCACCGACTCACTTCTTCAGAGACGCACACTCGCAGACGAACGAACGGTGAAACCATGCATTCATGCATGCATGCTTTTTTTTCCTGATGTCCCACAAAGCCCTTGAGCTCGAAAAATTCCTTTTTCTTCGTCCAGTCAAAGCTTGACAGTCAGCAGAGAAGCAAATCTTGCTTTTTTATAATGCAAAAGGAATTCTCGTACAACTGCTTCCTGTGAACACGTTCTCACGCTTTTTCATTCAAAAAGTTTCGAGATCGTCACGAAATGAAGTAGTACGTTCTCCTATTTACAGCATATTAATTGCTTCAAACTGGTGCAGTGGATTGGATTTATATGTCCAGCGGTATTAGGAATTCGACAGGACAACTTCTCTCAAGAAAATTGAGCAATTTGTCAATGTCATCCGGTGGCTGGCAGAATCAAAGTGAATTGTGTTTTTGAAGTCTCAACATTTTGCCATCATCCGTGTAAAAACCGGCTGCCAAGTCGTCAGTGGGTTGAGTGACGTCTCTTGCATCATATTTTACTGATACGATTGAAACATTTAAGTATATACCGGCATCTTGTAGTACATTTTCTATGAATGTACCATAACATTATGTACATATATTTCCACAAAAGGAAGTGGTTGATGAGTAAGGATGATAATTCGGGCAAAATTTGCAAAACTTCACAGAAAATGATTTGTATGTAGGCAGTGTTGTAAGTAAACGTGTTTTGTTAGATGTGCACGCGTGTTAAATGAACAGAGGAACTCGCTTCATTTACTCTTTGAATGACAATTTTTTGAACTGTGTTCGCTAATCGGACAATCAATCGCTGCAATGGGCCGATGGACTGGGCTGAGTAGCTTCATTGATTTCCATTTTGAGCATGGCCATGCCTCTTATCGCAGTGGAACGAGATTATCCACAAGATACCACAAGTTGGATGATTCAATTTTCGTTTTCTGTCGGAACTGTGGAAATTCCGTAAAGGTAATAATGTGGAATTTTTATTTGGCTTCTTCATATCACTTTCTTTTAAAACGAGCGAATGAGAATTAATGTGTAGGAATTTCATTTATTTCTAAAGCCTCTTTTCTAAAGCTGACTTTTGTCAAATATGGATAAACAAGTTAACCTGTGTCCACACCAAGATATATATTTTATGTGCATAACTCATAATGAAATGAAATGAATCTCTCACCGCGATCCTTAAGCGGTAGCCGTCTAATCAGCTCTGAAAGAACGCGTGATATAAAATATAAAATAATGCAATGTACATACATGTCACATCCTATTGTCTGTTTTTGGAGTATTTTAAATTAGAGATGAACTGATTGCAAAAGGGCTTTGGAATGTTGGTGCATATTTCTTAACATTTTATCTTGAGAATCTTTTCGTTGAAAGCTGTTTATTACATTGAGGAGCATGCGAGTCACCAACGTGAGCACATTATGAAAAAGCCTTTTGTTTCATGTTTGAAAGCACACGTTTCACATTAAAAACAGAGGATCATGTATTAAGCAAAGCATCCAGCAAATACACTCTTTTAAAATATCAAAATCGAATCTTAGCAATATATATCGTTTGCAGTTTGCATACGGCGGTAGGTAAATCTCAGAGTCATAAAAGGTTGTAACAGTTGGTACTTTTGCATGGTATTCGTATGCATGATGGGATTTACGACTTTTCGTGTCCAAATTTAGCCACGCTACGATTAGTTAAAATTGCATTCTCAACTCAAACTGATGTAGGTTTGTATTAACAAAGAATGAGGCTGTGCACAAAACAAATGCATAAAAAATCAGCAGACTTCCAACAGCGGAACAGGTTCAGTCTCTGGTAAAATACTCTTTGGTTGGTTGGTGACTGGTAAACAAGCAGTAAAATCCTTTTGAGAGCCATTGTCTAAATATGGGAATGGAATGGTGAAAACTTTTTCTTCATTAATTCAAATTTAATGCAAATGTGTGTCTTCCAATTCCAACCACGGGATTAGGTTGGTGTTAGCAAAGCCCTTGCCTTGTTTCTAGTTAGAGCTCTTTCTGAATTAGAAGTTTTTGCTTCTGACGAGATCCAATAAAGTGCTTTCTTTTCCCCTGTAGTAGCTTTTTGGTTCATTGCTGAATTCCTTTCATTTAAAATTCCATCAGACCCTTTTTGAAACAAATTTCTCACCTCCTCCTCCTCCACCATCTCCAATTTAACGAAAGACAACGAGCGGCTTCCCAAATTGGTTGAAGTTCTTAATTACACGGTAATAAATTCAATTGTCTTCCCCGTCTCTCCAGAGTCGTTTTCTCTTGTCCATTCCATAACCGAAACGGAATAAATAATATTACCTCTCTTGGAAGGAAGATCAAGTTGGAAGATGCACATATCGTACAATAGTTGCTTCTATACAAACAGGAAACAAGACTACGCTCCATTGCATATTGCAGTGTAAGGTGTACATACATAAATGTAATATCTCTCAACTCAAGTCAAGATAGAAGTAGATAGAAAGGGGATAGTAAACGTGCTAATAAATTAAAACTCACCGTCATCTCATTTTTCAGCGGTTGTAAGATGGTTTTAGTTTGGTTGGTATTATGAATGTTACCAACAACACATAAAAAAGTTGAACCTTTTTTTCCTTTTGGTATGCTGAATATATTGAGTATGTAAAATGAAATTCATGGACCACTTTGACATTTATATTTATTGTAATGACTGTTCATCTTACCGAGAGAAAAAGGAGAGATTACAAGCGGTAAAGTAAAAAAATATATATGTTTATCTCATCTCTCTCTGTGAAAGTCATTCAAGGGTCTTCTACATGACCGTTAAGCAGAGGAGAACAATCATCTTCAGACCATAATCGTCAAGTATTACAACCCACGCAATATTCATTCCACAACGAAGCGGTAGATTAATACTTGATCTCATCATATGTGTACAAGGCAAGGCACACACCAGCTTAAACTTATTTACTTTAGTTTTGCTTTAAGACAACAACACAATAAGACGACACAACATGCACATTCTTGTTACTATCCATTTGTAAGTCCACAAATAATAATGTGCTTTCAATGATGAAGTATATGTGAGTCTAACTCACTTGCAGAGTTAATCTCTGTACTCGCGAAAGACGCGTCACTAATCGTTGCACTCATGCTTACATTTTAACACCACCACCTCACAGTCAAAGGATTGGGCTCAACCGCAAAACAGCCAAGAGCAAAAAAAGTCTCGAAGAACAGAGAAGCTCAAGAATTACATGCTTCAACAATAGATCGACACCTGCATACCAGCGCTGTGATCCACCTTCCATTCATTATTCATACAATCAAAATCTCTCTTGATAAGATGGGATTTTCTTCTTCCTTTCATCCTCCATCATCATCTGAGGGGATTGTGCATAATAGTGACACTCTACTCATTGTTGTGTGCATACCTCGGATTCATTTTCAAATCTACCAACAAGATCTCTGATGACTTTGTATACGAAGAATTATGATATTTGAAATAGAGCGAATCATTAATAGCGGACCACATTTTAGAATTTCTCCCGAAATTTTTAGATAACATATATGACATCTCGTGATCTCGAGTGAAAAGTTGTATAATTCAAAGTAGCATGTGTGTGACATTGATGTATGGTGCATCAATTTCTATGCTATTCACAGCAACACAACTGCAGGACTCGAAGATATTTTTCCATCAGTATTTTACATTTTAGTCTGCTGCACCGCAAATGAAAGACGTGGTAAAAAGGATTGTTGTTAGTACGTTCCGAGAAGTCATCTCATCTTCAATCTCCATTGTAAACATTTTTCCACTCGAGTTGGTGAACTCGGGTTTGATGGCGATGATGATTGAAATGAGAAAGCATTTAATACCTTTGTAACACGTAGTCAAAATGAATGGCTGGATACGTTTGCAATGTGCTGTGTGATGTGATACCTCTTTGCCTCTCTCTCTCTCTCCTGCTGTAACTGTTGTTATGTCTCCTCATCGCACCCATATCTATTTCTCATCTCGATTTTTTATGGTATGACAGGATATTTCACTGACTGAACACAATGAGAAAGGAGATGATGACGACGGTCTTCGTCTAATGCTCGTATAATGTATAGAGTGCACTCAAGCAAAATATATATATTCCCACTGTAAAAATGTGTTTATCAGCATTTATGCTCTTGTAATGTAAATTTTTTTTGGTATTGTGTTTCTGAAGATAATTCAACGCTATAAAATTTGTGTGATAGTTATGCTTGTGAGAGGTGACTTGATGGGACGGATTATGTCTAGAGTGGAAAATTTTAATATGTATTCTATCTCGATTCATAAATTGTGAAAATATATATGTAAACTTTTAGTTGGGATTCTCATGTTTCCTCCTGCGAGCAACACAACATAACGCAATGAAGCGTAATCTTACGAGAGGACACAAGTAACAAGAAAGTAATTTGAGAGAAGAGGAGAAATCTGAAGGGAAGAAAGGAAAGATCCTTATGTGTAGCTCTTGATAGAATTACGAGTGCCCAACTTGTGTGGCTTTGAGTCTTTGAGATTGTCTATTCTCTTCTCTTTTTTTTCTTCTTCTTCTCATTTTTCCCTTTTCATTACACTACTACGCTCACTTCGTCACTGATTTTTGAGTTCATGCACTTTACCTTTACCAATAATAAATACAAAAAACTGCACCTAAAATTCACCTGAAGGAGTTATCTGGAAGGGAGATATAGTTCTCCAAAGGAATGTGGCATGAAAAAATTCCCTTCTCTCTCTCTCGCTTGTTTTCTTTTTTACTTTAGTGCTCACTCATAATATGTGTCTTCCATAAAGAGCATGTGAGAGTGAGCACCTTTACAAGCGTATCGGATAAGAGAGAGAGAGGAGGTAACAGAGGAGGATGGGCAACCTGTTCATCTTCTTTATATGACATTGACTTGTGTGCTGCTATTATGTATTCCACAAGTTCAGGTGAATGCATTCCTCGCTCGGAGCAATACAGTTTTGTAACAAGTCATGTAGTCGTGGTTTATAGATTCGTGCCTTGAGATAGATGTGATGTGAGATGCATACTTGGCGTTATTTCATTTCGGTACTACTCGCTCGAGAACGTGTAAAAATGTAAAGCAATGGTATGCGTAATAATATGAATATTTTGCTAAAACGTACAACATATTTCGTTTCGTTTCTTTCATCACTCTTCCTTTCCTCGGCACAGTTACCAAGCCCTCACTCGAATCATAAATTTTTTTGTTTGTTGTATAACACAACACAACTGTTTTTTTTTGCCCGATCACAATCCAACACCTCGCACCATCCTCCCATTGTGAAAAGCATTCAATCTTGTTTTCTCTCCCCAAAATGTGGACACGAAACGATGGAAAATGACGTTGAGAAATATTTTTATCGCCACCGTAAACACCTTATTTCTTACAAAGTTTTTTTTCCGTTAAACACTCAAATCAGCGCATTTAGTAAGAAGGTGATAATATAGAAATATTATGGTTGTAATAAATGAACGATTCTCAATCTTGCAAATTCCATTTTGAAGGAAAGTGGTTGGCTTATTATAGCGGCGGCAACTAAACGTAGACAAGATGTGAGTTTCTTTTTACAACTTGCCGAGAATTTACTTAAGTTGTTGCGTATTTCATTCGTTAATTGATTGTGTAAAACATGAATATGTGAGAAGCGTGATGTGATCGTTTGAAAGTGCTGGAGAATTTCTGGTTGTGGCACAGCACTTGTCGAAAGTTTCAGCTTTTATGGAAATTGCGCGATTTAAGGGTTAAATATTATATTTTCAAATTATTAACGGTCACCACAAACTTCATAGGTAGATTTGGCACTTGAATGTATTAATAGATAGGTAACGATAAGACCTGGTTGATTATTCAGAGAGTTATGAAAGTTTTAGCTCTGCTGATTTAAACTGAAAAACCCTTACTGAATGGAAGATTTGGTATGGATCGTATTTCTTCGCACAAATACCCATTGGGCTATGAAAAAGAAGTCAAAAAGTCAAGCAAATCTATAATTTTATAACGTAATGTTAGGATCTCTTGCAAGGACAACTATGCAAAAGGCACGTTAGTGTGCTAGTAAAAAGAATTGTCTGGCATGTTGATTCTCATCAGTTTCTCATGCATACCACATTTTTTCATTCCGATACGGTCAAATACCTGGCTGTAAATGTATGTATATCAAGGAAGTAGATGTGTCTCAACGCTCAGTCCTTCCCAATATAAGAGAAAGGAGCAAACGAAAACTCTTAAGACGAACCTAATATGAACCAATGTACAATTTAATCCTTCTTTGTGTAGCACACGAGTAAAATTGGGCATATAAGTACATATCGCATATCAAGTGCTGTCGTCTTGTACGCACGTACATAATATTATTATGTGTACGCATTTATCAGTAAAAGGATCATCTCATCTCGTCATCATCTCCGTCGCCAGCCACTTAAGAATTGGACTGTGAAGCCATAGCACGCTCCATCAACCTTTCCCTCTTCCCGTTCTCTTGTTATAAAATGTTATCTTGGCAGTGAAATTCGAAAAGCTTGTAAGTTCAATCTCCCCTAATTCCTCTGGTTGCTGTTTGTAAACTTATGGTGAATCCCTATCTCAAAACAACAATGCTCACCACCGTCCCATGTCTCCCTCTTATGTATATAAATACCATGTTTGACGAACGTCGAGCTGTTTCCAATGTCATTGTCACTAATGTACACACACATGCGTACACTGGCTGCACTTATTTACAAAATGAGTTCCACGATTCGTAAGCACCAAAGAGGTTCATAAAATACCTATGATTGTTCAATGAGCATAAACTTTACATCATCTAGACAGTTAGTCAGATAAGGCACATTCCTCCTCCTCCTCCATACGTAAATATTTTTGTAAACTAAACGCTTGAGGGAAATGCCAAAGGCAGAAGTTGCAGTTATCTCGACTCTGACTGCACTGGAACCAATCATTTTGAGGGCTTACACTCTCATTTAAATTCCTCGTTGAACTTCTTGGTTATTGATAACCGTTGATAGTCCAAAAGCCCAATGAATATAGTACACAAGCTGTCAAATCTTATTTCTGCAGTGCATAAGTATTATTCCCAGGTACATAGTTGAGAGTTTTGAGTCGAGACATCAGACATCCTTTTGAATATCTTACGGAACCCACTCCAAGATTTTAGACGTAAAATGTCAGCACAGGAATGTCTTCTGAATGAGCTCCGTGATATCATCCTGAATTTTGAGAACACATAAAATTTCTAGGGATGTAAATGTGTTTTTCATCAAGCTCGACCAATATTTTTCTCCCTTTTGAGTGTTATGTTTGTCAGGAAAAAATGGTGCATAAGTGTTGCTTTTAGAAGTGGGATATGGCAAAAGTGTATTATTCCAAGCGGTCCAATGCTTCCACTAGATGCAAGAAAGAAGAACGAGACAAGATTCTTTCATGGCTGTCATTGTCAATTGTAGCACACACTCATCCTCAGTATTTTCCCCTACAGAAAGTTTTCCTTTCTTCAAGAATGTGAATGGGGAATGATGAAGTTCCAAAGAGTCAAATCTGTATGTACGTACTTTATGGGATAGTAGAATACTGACAGGAGAAAAGACATGAAAGATGCATTACTCACGGTCCTGTAGGCTGTCGTGAAATGAAACTTTTTAAAAATTTATTTCAGTTCACTATATCAAAGCAGCTCAAATGATGATGAAAAACATCTGCCACATGTGCATTAAGTGTGTATTCAAAGTTTATGTGTGAAGCGCTTGCATATAAAAATGTGAATACGGATGTTATATTGATGCGGTACACAAGAGTGTATAAATTGTGTGTGAGATTTAAGGACTTCATGAAACTTCGGTCCAGTTGACATTCACAATGACTTTGTAAAAGAGGATTTCCTTCAGAGTTCATCAATAGCCGAGTTTCAATAAAGTTTCAATGTGTTAATCTGAAAAGAACTCAATCTGACACGGTGACTTTATCAGAGTCTCCTGCAAGAACCTTGCTAACAAAGGGCACATGGACAGGGGCAAAAAGGCACAGAGACGGGTTCCAAGATCCAACCCTCCCTCCAGTTATCTACAAACCAACAAGATGAAGAGACTTGATTTGGAAAAATGTTGTTATTTTTCTCGTAGTCTGCATCTACAAGATGCAAAACAATTCCTTCGTGCTTTGAGTTTAATATCTTGATTTTAGTTTTTTTAGTATGGCATACGATACCTATCAACAACAACATAAGATACAAATTTAGTGTGTCTCTTTTTTCCTCCGAGGAGAGATGAAACTGTCGAAGATAATTGCATATGAAATTTATATCCATGCATAACTGTATACGTTGATAGGGCAAGTTTGTGAACTTGATCGAAGAGGAACGTCACTGCCAATACAATAGGCATAAATTGAAGAAACAATTTGTGGTTAGTTCAGACACCTGCCTTGCATTTAATTACTGTTGACCTAGGAAATCAGGTTTCTTTTGCTATTGTAGCGTTTTAAAAAACCATTGAACGAAATATTGAATGCAAGTGTAACAGTATTTGAAGCCTCGCATTAATCCAACATCTTCGTGAATGAAACACTTTTTGAGGACGAACTGAACCTTATAAATATTCTAGTTCGAGTCTCCTTAAAAATCAAGCATGCTTACTTCGTCAGAGTGACTGACCTATTGATTGCCTTAAGGATGCACAATACGAACACACTAACTTTAATAAGTTCTAAAACAAGAAAATAAAGTCAACGCAGTTGCAAGTAATAATAATAGGTTAAATACGGGTCTGTCGAGTTCCCAAAAGTAGTGTTCTTCACAGCATGAGCATAATAATACATTCAAGATATCAATTTGCTCATAATTCATACTTTTATTTTTGATAATAATATTCTCGTATGAAAATATAATCACAAGCCCGCAATTGTTAATTGCGGAAAACTATCGTTTCTCTTACTTTCACTTTTCATGAGCAACGGCGAAGGGTGAATCAAATCAATCCATCCATTAATGTTAATCATATGCTCACTCCACATGTAATAATCATCAAGTCTTCTCTCAGAGGACAAAATGTCAAAATGTATAAAAATGACATCGAAGGGCCAACTTTCGAATTGCGGTAAGGGACAAGGGGAATCCTATTATTGAATACGCAAAAGAACAGAGTACATTCTATGATTGAAGCAACTGTATAATCGTAAGCTTCACAAATGAATGACGATTGAGAACAATAATTAAAGCCTTTCAACCGTTTGTTTGTCTTCAGGAATATGCATACATTTTTATGTGCTCGAATCCCGTTATGTCTTTCTTACATTGGCTTTAAGGGAAGGAGGAACACTGCGTCCTGTTCACCCGGAGCTGAAAAGTTTATTTTCTAGACAAACTTCATAAAGGAAATGATACGAGATACTCTCTAATAATGCATTATCATATTATGAATATTATTATTATGGTTTATGGCGAGATAGCGAAGATCCTCTCAAAAAAATTCGAGATCTGATAACATTTTCCTGCCAAAGCCACAATTATTCAGAAAATACAGGCCATTTACCTGCCGTACACATATCTGATAAAATCATATTATTGCGGTTATTTATGATCACATGAAAGCTTGCATTATAATTTATTGTTGATGTTATTGTGCATTTGCCACAGTGGAATTATGACATAACTCTGTATTCACATGTACACTTCATATTTTTTATTTCCCCATGCATCAGCGTTAGCACGGAATTTGGCAAGGAGTTTAACTAGATCAGTGAAGATGAGCCGTGTAGCACAGCAAGAAAATGGCTTTGCAAATCGACTTCATTGTTCAATTCTCAACTCAATAATAACGTGCTAACGCTGAGAAGTTAACATTCAAGTTTTCTTTGAGCTGATCTCTGATTTTTCTTTCCACAAGCTGTGTGTGTGACTTTTTTTCATCCGTAAGAACATACACTTGCAGTATTTGATCATCTCACCAGGACACTCGTCTCCTTCGGTTATAATCGCCATTTTATGAAGCGTAGAATCAAGTTTTGCTTCACTTTCTATCATGTCCCCAGAGAAGAAGAGAGTATCAATTTTATTTCAATAACATGTTCTACACATCTTTTATACTCTTTGGTAAATCGGCCCCATGCACGTTCACCCACCCATCTTCCCTTTATATTCGTATAGTTTCCCATTAAATACATGCACTCTATCTGTAAAATGAGAATGCGACAGTCCCCTTGCCTCAGAGAACATATTTAAGTGCAGAATTGGCTTTCCATGACGCATGACATTTTGTACGTGTACTAATTTGCATTAGTGAATGGATTCATGTGTGTGATGGGATAATGGTGATGCTACTACTACGATACTAGATCAACATTAGGAGTAAACGGCACCAACAAAAATGCTGTTGAAAACTTGTTTGTAGATTGGCCAGTCTGGGAAAGAGAGAGATAATAACAGGGGATTTGTGCATGAAACTCGCATAATACGAGAAGAAGAAAGGGACCAAGCTGTCATTAATTAAAGTTAAAATTGACTTCCTTTCCATTTTTCTGCTACTGTATTTTACAAGATGGCCAGTGCCCCTACTTCTACTTCTAGTTTTTTTTTCTGCGAACGAGCGAAGGAAAAATGCATTTTCCATTTTCCCTTTGATGTGTGCTGCTGCTGCTCCTCTTCTTATTGGCATTTCGTGCACAGATGCAATAATGCTAATGAATATAATAAAGTGGGAACCGACAAGTTGATATGCTGAGCATAGGCAAAAGTCAACGGCAAAGCTCCCTTGTAAACAGTTTTTTTTCTTTCTCGCTCATCGTTAACTTTTTTTTTGCAGATGGCAACCGGGCAAGTAAATCAGATCGGAATGAGAATGAAATGAGCTGATGTTATGTTAATACGTTAAGTAACTCAACCTTGTTCAATTCCTGTTTGCTCAATGCAAATAAAAAGATGCTTGTGACGACGATGTCAACGATGCATTTGCAACATTCTCAAATGAAAAATAAATATATTCTTTGCTCGATAAAAAGTTGAACTGCATTTTTTTAGTTTTTCTTCGTTTTCTTCCTCACTCGACTCGAACCCTTTATAGGAATGCATATACGAGAGCAAAGTGGCGACGGAATTTCGAAAACCAAACCCTAAAAGCTTGCCATTAGTCAGTCAAGTACAAGTTGGTTGGCAGTATCATCCATCTTTCTTGCCCTGGCTCGGGTTAATGTTCAAGCACATATGTAGTTTTTTATTGTTACATTTCAAGCACTATAACCATTCCATTTGCATATACGTACTTATATCTCCCTTTGTCAATGTATGGACGTACGTTTTATTAATTTATGATGAGGGCAGTATATTTTCGTTGACTGAAGGATTGTGTGTGTGTGGACGGACAGGATGGATGGACGTTTCTGAAATTCATGGGACCGCAAAAGCATGCACACATTGGTCGCTGTAAAAAGCTGCTTCTTCGTAAGATTACGAGAGAAGTACCTGTTGCATCTCTCTGCATTCTTAATCTGCTTAGCTCGAGCTCTGGCATAAAGTTTTCCCCTGTTTGGCAACGAGAATAGTAATATCATCCATTGTGTGATTATTTTACATATTATTCTGCACCTAACAACCCCTTCTTGTTCTTGTGTGCATTTAATAATACTGCGGACACAAGGCACTGCTGCAGGCACGTATGTATATCATATTTCTCTGGTCATGGGAAAGGCTTCAATTTTGCTGCACGAAGCATTTCAGCAGCATTTCTAACTGTTACAACTTGTCTTAAGCCAAATATCTTGTCGTTTAAAATGCATTAGGAAAAAAATGTTGTGAGAATTTTGTAAAGGTGAGCGAGCGGCTCTAGTCTAATCCACTTCATACATAAAAAACAATCAGGAATATTAAGTTTTCACAGCACAGTAGCAACTTTGCAATATTTCAACACGTCAATGCTAGACGCGCTCCATATGCGCATGCCTAATAAACGTTCATGGGAATTATATATGCACACAAGAAGTGCAACTACTGCTCTGGGTGCTCTAAGAGTATATACTATATCGTAATAATATTCTTCAAGATTATGATTGACAGATGCTTCCTCCAACGTTTCCCTCAGTTTACATATGTTTTTGGACAGAGGCGAAATGCCACATTGCACTGGTCAGCCGAGTGAAAAAGTTCAATTAAAAGTTGATCGTTCAGTTTTGCACTGGCTGCTTCACAGGACAGTTGTCCCTTGTGAGGTTCATTCTTGTGATTCTTGTGGAATGTCAGGAGGTGCACAAAGAAAAAAGTTAGATTGTTTTGTGAGGCGTGTATAAGAAGAGCTTTCACTGTTGCAATGGAGTTTCTTGAGTGCGTTGATGGACAGTCTGATAGATTGTTCTGATGATTTTGAAATATTTGAATTAATGGTCGGAGGGAGACCTTTATTTTTTATGTGTATGTGTTTGTTGTATAACAGTGCTGGACCATGTTTGATCTCCTTACTCAGTTCGTACAACAAATAATAGTGTCTTTAATGTCACGACAAGAATCAGAGAACTGGTTGTCACACTGATTTAAGAGAGTCCACATTTCGATCGGCCGTTTAAATGAATATTGCTCAATAATTGTCGTTTCTCTTCTATCGACAATAAGTTGACAGACGAGGGCAGAGACTTCGATGGAATGTGTATATCCCGAGTAATGTGTCAATGCTCTTAGAACTTCAATGAAATGCGAGGTGGTTTGCAAAAAACGTGTAATTTGAACCCAGACAGAATCAACATGGATCAGGGGAATCAAACTGAAAAATCCAAACAGGTAGATCATTATTTAATTGGTTTTACAAAGTTACGGTCATGGTGCGATGAAGTGTGTATAATCTTGCAAAGAAGGGATTTTAAATGGTTGTGTTAAGAGTAGAGTCGTATGATGGAATTTTGCATAGCTTTAGCAAAGTCAATTATAGTGACTCGTGGAAGCAGAATCAACTGTTTTCATCCTGACGAAAAAATGCTCGATAGTTTCAGTTTTAAAGAAAAGGAGACGCGATAAAGATCTAAAATGTCACGGTATCTGCTGAGAACTGTGCGCAAAGGCAATAAGGAATGACTCTGTTTGTTGCTGCTGCCTGGGTGGCAATCCTACTTTTAAGTTGTTCATATAAGCTGACAATTTGAGTTGAGCATAGTCCGGATTTTTCATGCATTCATCCATCCCATCAGAGCCAACTTGTCTCGTACAGACAGACAGAATTCCAGCATTGATATTGCAAATGGACCTTGTTACCCATTGTTGCAGTAAAAAGTGTAACTAGAAATTTCGTGTAGGCTGAAGCCATAAAAATCTTCAACATAACCAATTTCTGTTAAACCACAGATCGTTGTTGAAGTAATTGAGCGATATACGCCGAAGGTTGTTACGATATTAGGAGATGAGGCGATACGCATGACAAATAAATTGGATAACTCTTTTACATTGTGGTTTTCATGAGCTCTCTCTCTCTCTCTCCCATCCTTCAAAAAGTGATTGGCAATATGGTTTTAAAATGCTTATAAATGTTGTTTGTTTCGCATTTGCAAAACTTTTAGACGGAGGAGATGACAAAAATGGCAGCGTACGCGGGTTCAACTCCTACATCACGCCTAAGATCAAATCCAAAGCATTTCCTAACTTGGTCCGCCGCAGTCGCCAACAACCGAATACAAAAGCTGAGCAAGAATTTCGTTAACAATGTGTCCAAACTTCATAGCAAAATGGAGAAGGTCATGCCATTCCATCCCTCTCAGAATGGCAGTTGCAGCGACCACGTCGAGAATGACTTGAGTGAGCCCAACAAGGATCCAGCTCAAGAAACTTGTCGCATTTCTCGAGTGCACAAAATTCCACTGAGTTCAACGAGAAATAGTAATTGTGAGAAAATTGAATGCAAAACAGGAAGTCGCCTGAGTGAAGCTCTAAGCTCGTCGAGTGTTGCAAGTGAAGAACGTTATAGCGGTTTCACTCCGTCATCTTATCGTGCTCAAGGGAAGGAAATTCCTTCAAGTGATACGTGCAGTAGTAGTGTTGTCGACTCTCTGCCTTCTGGCAAGCCCCTGAGTCAGTTAGGAGAAGGAGGAGGAGGAGGGGAAGTAAAAAATTGCGGACTTGCAGCTGCCACAACTGGTCCCAGCTTCCCACATCATATTCAAGTTCAAAGTGCTCGCATCGTGCAAAGTCATCCAATTGTGCCGTTTAAGCAGGATACAGCGAGTTCGGTTGCTCCTCAGAGCCTAGTTCAAAGTGGTCACTACAAGGTTCCACCAAATCCAACCATAACCGCAGAAGCTCTGAAAGCGATGATTGTCAATTCACCGACAGAGCTCAACTCTTGCAGTAGATTTGAGGATAAACCGCAACCAATCAAGTGTGTCGAGGTGGATGCAGAAGTGAGAAATATGCTGGAAATGAGAACTATTCAACATGAGAATCAATCTAAATATAATCTGAGCTGTGGGAGTGGAACGAGCAGTAGTAATAATGCAAGCATGAGTGATAGTAGCTCCTTGAGGATCAACGTTCCTCTCCCAATCAGTTCTCCGCAATGGTAAGTCCAGGTCTCATTAAGATTCTTACCGGCAGCGTTTCTAGTAATTTGCTATTGTAATGAAATGAATGACCAATGACCACCCAACGAAATTATGCCAAAAAATGATACTGGCTACTTGTTTTACCAGTTGATTTCCGCAATTAGATTGTTGCAAACATACGTAAAACGCTTATGGCATCTCATCGTTTATAATATTCTTGATTGGTACCTGCCCGTTACTGCGATGTCTCTCTCGATATTTTTGTTCGTGATTTTAATTCCACAAAACAGAAAAGAGGATTATTAAATAGGTTCCACTAGTTGGAGTTTGGAATTCTTATACAACCGTGGTAAATTACAGAAATAATAAGACAGTCATGGGTATGTGGGAGCTCCCATGGGAGATTCTCTCCCATGGGAGTGGGAGTGGGAGCGGGAGATCTCCCACT